>JAVQIZ010031213.1:0-12891 GCA_036023535.2 Galaxias brevipinnis
ACAGAGTTGGCATTGAAAGCCTGCAGGAATAGGAATTAGGGATAGGTATAGGGGTATCTCTCACTTTAATAAGCAACTTAGTTTTTTTCTTAATATCTGGCTGTGCCGAGAGCGTATATAGAGGGGGGTGGCTCTGAGATGTCATTGCTCACCGTTAAACCTTCTGGCGGTGTTGTGGGATCAAATTAACTAAATATCTGGGATGGAGGTTGCCCACATGAAAACCCCAATGACATATCTGCTCTCAACCCAAGTCCATTCTAAAATATTGTCTTTTGAAGTGCTCATCTTGGAGTATGGAATAATGGATATTATAACATCCTATCCTGTGTATATTAAAAAAACACTAACATACTTCTTCTAGGTGGTAAATGGCGATATTAAATTGGTCAGAAGACGATATGAAGCACCAACAAACACACTCAAAATGTTCTGATAAATTAACATAAAATATTTACAAACAAAACTGTCCTGAAAAGTCCTGAATAATGAAAATAACACAATCATAAAATTTTATTAAACATTATACGAAGTTTTGTATAAAATTTATTTGTAAAAAAAATTCATAGTCTACAATATCTCATCTCTCAAATATCTCGATACCAAATGTTTAAATACAGAGAAATCATTTCTCGAAAACATTAGATATATGTTTGACATCATTTTAGACAAAGCTCCTCCAAATGCATTTCAGAACATGTTTTCAAACTGTTCAGTATTTTTGTCTCACACTCTGTGATTGCTGCAATAACTCAACACACGTTATTTGCCCAAAGATATAGAACAATTAATATTTTTCAAAACAGATTGATTGACCAGTTAGAGGGTGCTCTGTATGAATAGTACATTTTCCTGAGGGGCTGGTGTTTCCTAATAAACACTAAACAGTTCATGATAAACTGTGCCTATTTTAGATGACTGATGGATTACATTTTGAAAGTCAACCCTGACCCATTTTAGGATAATCTAATATTGTGACCCAGCTCCACTTTTTAGCAGTGTAATGATGCAGCATTATTTACATCTTGTAAAACAAATCTATTTACCAGTTAGAAAATGTGTGGCAAAATAAACACTGCCCTAATTGCAATTAATAAATAGAATAAGTTTCAAGGCATAAATGGATGTACCCGTAGTTCCTCACTCAAAACAATAATTTGACTTATAATGTCACATAGGCTAAGTGACAGCAAGATGCAAATGTAGCTTGTTGATCCTGCAATGTAGCCCTTGGAGTGAACTTGTAACTAAGCAAAATCACAGAAGACAGAGTTTAATCGTTTTTCCAGGGACCCAAGTGCTGGTGAATGGGGTGAAAGAAGGTTAAAAAACATTCAAGGGAGACCCAGTCTGCAAGAGGTGTGCCAGCCTCAGTTATACCTCAATATGCATTGTAGTCAGTTCCTACAGACTACAGTGACACAATGATTTTATGACTGAACATGTTGAGATGAAGTTGTGGTCCACAATGTGTCTTTACTGCTGTTGTGCACAAAGCAAAGATAAGCCCTTCAAAGGCAATCGGTATGCAAGTCCCTATTACATAAAACTTTGTGCATTTACTCTGTTGAAAGGCAAATAAAAAGTCCCAACAACTCTACAATCAGTATATCTAGTGAACATACATTAATATACATTTTGTTTGATAATATTTTGTTCTAAGCTCAATTCATGTAGTGTAACAATGTAAGACGAATGCATTTAAATAGTATGCTGATGCTAGCAAGATACATAGAAAAGGTAGACATTTGAAAATAAAAAATGGGCTTTGGAGATAGCACATCATTTTTAGAATACTGTTCTTTCACAGAAACTCTCTTTCAGTATTGCTATTGGGGTTTCTTTGTGTGTGCATGCACTTTTAGATACACAACTCACATAAGCCATACACAAGAGAGAGGATTCAATTTCACAAATATTATTTGGACAACAATAAAGCCTATCGGGAAATGACTTGCAAAGGAAAGTCGCTGTTGAAGATGCTATTCTACGATTTGTTAAGCTACGAGCCCACAATGATTTCCATTATATGGTCAAGTTCATTGATATCAGACCTGCAGCTGGAGTTGGAAGTGGGTCCGAGTGAGGTTCCTAGACTTTCCAGGAGGTCATAAGGGCCCCTCTTTGGGTTACTCTGCATGCCTGTCAGCATGGTGTCAAGGTCATAGTATGAAGCATCAACATCTGAGAACAGCTCTTCCACTGCGGACGCCGACCCAGGTGGGCTGTTCATAATCTCAAACTTGCCAAAAATCTGCCCCATTGCTAATTTTGACTGTTGCCGTGACCTTTCACCCTCCTCAGATCTCCAACCTGACCTGGAGTCTTTGCTGTTCTCAAGGTCACAACCCTCCATCCCCAAAGGTGCCCTCTCCCTGCCGTGGCTGACCTCGACGCCAAGAGGAGCAGCAGTACACAGAGGCTGGTCAGTCAGCACCTCCTCCTCACGGCATCCAATGAATCCCAAGGACAGTTCAGGAACATGGTCCTGATCCGGTTCTGATGACCGACACAGGACCTCTGTAGCTACCAGTCGTTCGGACAGGGTCTGACAGGATAACATGAAAGGGTCTGTGATCACCTGCCAGCTGCCGTCGTGGATCATCTCGTCTTGGATCTGTCGCACCGTGTTGGCTATGAGCACAGAGCGACAGAGGTTGGGTTCAACCAGCATGTGGCAGAGCTGCAGCTTTATCAGGGACGTGTCCAGCAAGGACTGCCTCTGGAGACTGTAGGAGGACATTTTGGGATCCTCAGGTTCAGTGGTCCCACTGGAACTGTCAGAGATCTTTCGTTTGGTGCCATTGGAATGCATGCTGTGAAACAGAGTAACAGGATTCACTTCAAGCTTCAGAGAATGTATTATTCAGACAGATCTGTAAAGATGTTTCTGCAAAGATGATGTAACATCAGATTCCGTTTAAAAAGGAACACATATCGAGGTCTTGCTTCTAAACATACAATTCAAAGGGGCAAAATCCAAAACGTAAAAACAAAGGGCTAAAATGTTTTGCCAATGTGTGCCCTATTTTCAATTTCTTTCCTATGTTATGTATTTCTAGAGCAAGGTAAGACACAACACAACATACTACGCTTCAATGCATGCGAATGTGCAATCATATTTTGTATTAAAGTACACACTACAGTTAATAGTCTGGTTCTCACAACATGCCAACTAACTGCTAGTGTTAGGCAAAGCAGACAATATATCAAACTATTTTATAACACAGTATGGATTCCTGTTCAAATAATATTGTTTGTAGATGTAGGCATGGCGATTCAGTCTCCCTGATACAGGACTAAAGCCCAATCGCCTATTTTACACCCCTTGGCCCTAACCCTTAACTCTCAACACACTGAAGAGCAACATCAGAATGCATATCAGCCTGACACATCCTATGCATCTTAACTAAAAAACTACACTACACAGGGGACAACATGGCATCAGTCACATTTCCCCAATTACACAGTTTCTTTACAATAAACACTTCAAAACTACACGGAACCATTGTAAAGTTTACCGCAAAGTTCAATGATTTAAAAGTCCAGTAGAAATGGTTCTTGTTGGTGGCCAATAAGAATCCATATTGCTAAATGGCAATTGGGTAGTAGTTGAACCAAACTAGTTATTCTAATTTGGCTATGCACTTTGGTTAAGACAACCTATTAAAGTAATCCATCACACAATTTGTGCCACCCAATTTAGCAGCAAAAATGGGTGTGGGTTAGAGAATATCACAAAAATCAGACATGTCTAGCGAGACAGCACCAAACATAACCTCGATGGTTTCTGTCCTTCAGCCTTTGTTGTATGGTGCGCCTTACTATGTGTACGGAACCAAATCTGTATCAACGTTTTGACTAAAGGCAGGATCAAATAAGCATGGTTGTTCACATTTTCAATCAATCTTCCTGCCTTTATATGTCGCAAAAGCACGCCAATATAAATAAAAACGGTAATGTCTAAAGAAAGATATTTTCCAGCAAACTTTCAAACTTTTTTAAGCACTATAGGACCCTCGTACAACGCTAAACAGGAATTCTAGCATTTCAGAAGATTCATCAAAATATAGGTGTTTAATGTGGGGAAATTGTACATTTTCGTTGTTTTTTATTCTAGCTCGGCATGTTACTTGGATAGGAGAAGAGCACCAACAAATTCAGAGAAACGTGTCCGTGCCAACTAAAACCGTGATATATGAAGTCAATGGCAAACCTATTTGACATTTTCCCCTCTAAAGACTAATACAACCCGTATTGCAATTTCTAACCAAACTCAGCAAAGCCTTCCCACAGCAACGCTCCACCCAGTCTTGCGGCTGTAGCCTATCCCCTTCCCCCACCGCACTGACTGTGGGGAACTCCGATCTAATTGACGGAGGATTAACCATACAACTCCCAAAATACATTAACTGCTCAGTCTTTTATGGAAGTTACAATGTGTGCTTGACGAAATATGTGTAAGCTTACGTGTTGAATGCGAGTCAATTACAGAATTTCCTAAAAGTGACACAAAACATCCTAAAGGAGGGCGACAAAGGCCATTTTGAAACTCAACTCGGCAAAGTTATATTTGTTAATAGAGCTCTATATTCTAATCATGACTGTGAACAAGACACGCTCAGTTCTAGCATCTCGCCACTGAAAATTATTTTAATTGTTTTAAAAAGTTGCATCAAGAAGTTATGGAACACATAAAGGAAAGTGCAGCTCGTCAACTTCCGCAAAAAGCTCTTGTGTTCGAAATCAACCGCGCATTTAAAACACGTTCACACTGGGACTTACATTTTTCTAAGAGCAAAAATGCTTTAAAACTCATTGTATTGCAGAAAGCGTTCTATAACTTGTTCTCTTTGGCTTACCTTTATTGGTTGGAATTATGTTGGCCTCGGTTTCATGTGCTTTTAGGTATTATAAAAAATATTGCCGTAGTATTTTTTTCTTCTTCCCCAAATCCAGATTGCAAACGTTTACACTGCAGCCAGCTGAGCAAAGGAAGGAAAAAGTGGGCGGACACTTGTCTTTTGAGCGACAGGCCATTATGAAACACTAATAACGCAAATAAAACTCGCACTGAGGAGATTCTGTCCTCAATAATTATTTTGATGACAAACTTTTTCATACCATATTAATTAAATAAAGTTTCATATATTCGAATTAATGTGCGTCTTCAGTGACTTTCCAGGACATTCCTGATTCCCATCGTGGATAGTCAATGAGGACGTAAAACGATATACATGGATTGCTTCATTACTTAGTTCCCACCAAATCAACAGTTTCGCCTACACAGGGGCGTAGTACAAAACACTGGGTCCTATACACAAGCATGTGTCTGGGGCCCCCTTTCTTTAGATACAAGATTCTCACACAACTTATTACTAATAATTTAGTCAACTAATGGCTCATTTCTACCAAGCACTAGGTAACGGGTCAGGTCGGAGCAGCGCAGAATGGTTATTTTTGCGTTTCCACTGGCAAAAGTTGTGTAGGGTGCGATAACTGTCCCATTCCGTCCTGCTTTCTGCAACCCTTCTGTTGAGGTTCCTAGCCCGTTCCCAAATGGGACAAGCTAAAACACTGCACGCAAGATAACCTTTAGATTCAATGTACAAATACAAACAAACCCGCTATTTTTAAATATCCCATATCCCATCGATTGCGACGGAGACCACCTCACAACAAAGGCAAATTCTATTTATTTGATAGTTATGTGGCTATGAACCCCGCCTACATTTTATGTTACCGTTTGCATTGGAAACGCAGTGCGTTTCAATATGTAGCGACCCCTTACCAAATGTTTGGTGGAAATGAGCCCTAATATAGCTACACATGCATACATAGTAGCTAACAGGATAAATGATTAACTTATGAAACCATATTTAAACTAATAATACTGAACAGCTGCTTTAGACTGTCCTTTCTCCTTCCTATCGTTTCTCAAGGTACTGTATTTGTGTGACACTCTAACATGATTAAACTGAAGAGAAATCTTTTGCTTTACCTTTATTCATGTTGATCATTCTCAAAGTATAAAATCAAGCAAAAAAATTTTACTTTATTTTTTAACCCTACATTGACAAAAGCATACTGTTCCGCACAATAACATGCAATTTAAGGGGAATATAAACATTATTGGTTATGTATATACTTTTAAATAAAATTATGCTCACAATGTTCCATTCGTTGTTTAATGCCCAATCACAGATCTTTGCAAGACAACTGATGAGATCTTGAAAGTGTATTTTTTTTTTGTTAATTTGCTTTCAAAGGAGACACGGCTACAGTGGTACATTGATGTAATTAAATTTTTCACACGTTTTAACTTGCTGAAAGCCATTCACCCCGAGCTACCATGGCACACAATGCAAAGAAAATCCTCAATGTGAAAGAAACAGACTTCTCCATAAAAGATGCAGCTGCAGCTTATAGAGCCCATTAAGGAACTCGAGTGTGGGAAAACGTGTATGTGCAATGTATCTGCACCTATGTATTGTGCTTGGGTTCAATATTTCGTTTTCAGCTGTGAGATCCTTCTGGTATTTCAATGTTGGAGCCGGTATTAAATATAGGTGGTTGGGAAGCAAGGAAGTACAGGTTGGTTTCAGGATACAAGATTTCTTGCAGGAATTTAGTTTGAAGAAGGGGCTTCTGCCATCCTGGGGTCAGCCTCTCCCTCTGGCTAGCTACCCTTGCCCTTACTGACAACTAGGGAAACTATCTTCCGAGCTAGAATTGGAAATGTTCAACTAAATAAATGCTAAACCATTTTAAGAGCGTTAAAAAAATCAACCTTTACTCATCTTTTATGATTATTATTTTATTTATACAGGGTTACTGACTGAGACCAGGACTGTTTTCCAGCAGTGCCCTTTTTAAAGGCAAAATATATAAAATACAAAAAATAAATAAATACTTTCTTTTTGAAAAAATGGGTACGGGTAAGTGTTTCCTCTCATTCTTGGGGAAAGACATCTTTAGTGCACTTTTCTCCCAAATACAAAACTTAATAAGACAAAATATTAATTACAGGACTTTCAAGGCCCCCCTAGACATTAGGGTTGTGAGAGGTCAGTTTAACTATTCACCCCTCTAACACTTGTAGCAACATGAGCTGAATTTTAGCACTTGAACTAATTGTGAATAATATTTAGGCCTATTTCATGAAAAACTAAGACAATGTAGTGAGCAAATAACATTTTAAAAGTTTTTCACTAAACATCTAGGTCAGTCGCCTAACATGCATTTTCCAAACGAGACAGAATTAAAGTGAAGATGTTCCCTTTTAAAATCATCCAGACATCTTATCTGGGCATCATCCCAACAACTTCTTGTCCAAACATCTCCCAGTCATTGTTCTGTCATTTAAAATGGATATTCAGAATATGCTTTCGGAAATGTGGAATTGGGATTTACAATACTTTACAAAGTGTAGTTTGTAACGTTTCTGTCATCTATGATTATCATGTCATCAGATTAACAACAGTTAAGTTCAAGCAACTTCAGATACTACAAGTGATAGTCTCTAGTTCTAACTCATAAAGATTTGGCTCATGCACACAAACCTTTGCCAGAGATAAGGATACAAGTACAGACACTTTCACTCACCCAAATATAATCAAGCCCTTTAGCTCAACTAAACACAACCATAACTCCCTTTATCAAAACAACATGAGAAAACAGACAGTCTACAAAGAAGCAGACCGTGATGAGCAAAGCCTGTGACAATGCATCTTTCATAAACCTATAATAAGACATGTGCTAACATGTTTTCAAAATGAAGATCACTTGTACTCTCTGCATTTTGCTGTCCTCAGTTTAACTCACATCCAAACACTTTTGCCCATGGACAAGCAAAGGGTCAACAAGAGGTAGGAGTCAAAAGCCAGTCAATTCAAAAACGCTAAACAATAGAGGCTACAGGCCGAACCATGGCATAGCCAGCCAGTCAAACACGGCAGCTTGAAGCAGTGAACATGGACGGCATGACAGTTTGATCTTACTGCAAAATGAAATACTATTAGGATGTCTTAATTCTAAGAAAGTGCAACGTTAGTATTTCTTATTGTGTGTGCTGATAACACTCTACATGAGTCAAATTTTTGCCTGTCAGCCAACATAATAGGTAGTGACCTCAAAGTTAGAGAAAAGCTCCAGTAACCAGAACAAAGAAAATGCCACATAAACATTTTATGTGAGATGCTTTTAAAGAAACCAAAACAGACAAATAATTCCCATTTCAGTGCTCATGCTTAAGCCTACAGGCATGCACCAAGACACCCTTTCTGTAAGAACCCATTCTGTAGTTTAATTGTTACCTTTTTGTGAAGTGGTATACATCAGATTGCATATGTGAAACCGAATCGTTTTCTGTTGGATTGAGTTTTCAGTGTATTGTGTTTGCTCTGACAAGCCCTCACCATATGCTTTTATTGCAGCAATGACCGATTTTCTTGTGAAAATCTCTCTGACTCCGAAATAATAGCTACATTGTTTGTGTGCAAGGATCGTTTCAGTATTCCAACTTCTTTTGTGTCTTGTGACGCATGTAACTGACCAAAACTAATTTGGCAGTGTAATTTAAACAAAGCATTTTAAACAATAGTATACAACAAGTCACCTTGAACTTGATAGTAAAAAACAGTGGCTCCTTTAATAATGCAGAGCTTTTGAGAAAGATTTTAATCTAGTCAGGCACTGCTTCATGGGATCAGCCATTACTTGTCCAACAGGATTATGCCTAAATCAGTAACTGCAGTGCACATAAAAAAAACAACTTGTGCTGGCTATGTAATAGCAGTCAGTACAGACTTTCTGGAGATGGCAATGACACGTGGGTCCTTATCAAAATGCTGACCTTCCTGAACAGGGCCTCTTCATGCCACCATGTCTAAACAGAAGACACTGGTCCTAGGGCACTGATCTGACGGAGGAGGTCGTTCCCCCCGTCAGCGGGAAGTCTCTACATCGATCACTCCCATTGCTGAACAGGGTTCCTCTCTGGACCCTGCTAGAGATTGCTTTGACTTTTACTGTTGGAATTGGAAAAGTCTGCATGCCATAAACGACTAATGATTAGAAATTACAAATGTATGCTGCATTATTGCATAAATTAGTTATCATTGTTCCTATTATTTAAAATACTGTTAATTCACACTTGCGCCACTGGAGAGAGCCAAAGCTCTATCAGATCAAATTATTTTGTGGCTTTTGAAGAAACACTCACACAGCAAGTAAAATAGGATCCAAAATGTCTGAAATAAACTCAATCGGGGCAATCTTTTCATAAGATTGTTTACCGGTGTTTGTGACATTAAAGTATACGCTTGCAACATAATAGTAATACTGCATGTATAATGATTTCATATTTATATTGCAAGTAGTAGTAGTAAATATGTAACCATTCAAATAATCCAGTTTTTGTGAAAATGGCTAATTAGACTGCGAACGTCTTCTTATTTTTGTGAGAATATGGTGGCAAACATTTTGGGAAAGCTGTTTTGGGAAAACACAGTATTAAGGACATACACCTTTACGGGGATAAAATGTGCATGCAATCCCACTGTGTTGGAATTATCCTCAGGGAAGGTTTTTTGTCTGGAATCTAAGGGTGGATTTAGTGTCCTCGGGCAAAAGTCAGTATGCTTGTGCTTGTTTGAGCATTAATAATTCATGCCCTTCATGAAAATAAAAACAAAGAGGAGTACAGTGTGATTAGCATGGCAGAGAAAGAGGATGTGAGGGCGAATGGTGAAGCTACGTTACAAACAAAAGAGTCGGTTGGAGACAATAGACTATACAGTGGCAGAAAAAAAAGGTGTTAAAGGCAAATCACATCAGATGTGGTTGTGCTGGTATACCAATAATCTGCTGATGCCAGAAAATGAGTTCTTGACTACTAGTTCAAAAATTTTCCGCTGTCAGGATTTTGGTCTGCATCAAAACCGCACACCTCTTAAGAGACACACATTTTCTATCTTAGCAAAGGTTAACAACCAGCAGTTGGTAAATTGCTTGTAAACTTGTAAAATTCGTTGGCAAATGACATTCAGAAAATATTCTATGTTGTTTGAATCCATTGATCTCACATTGCCTTAATCTTGGATCTGATTGTTGTCTACAGTATGTTTCATTGTGTTTAAAGAGGAGGGAAAGTTAGAATACAGATCATAGCCTACAGTATATTAACTATAATGACCACAATGCAAAGATAAAAAAATGCAAAAATGAAACCCAAGCCATAGATTTTTGTCTTTGATCTTATAAATAAAGTAGTAGTACTTCTTTTTTTAAATTAATTTTTATTTTGAGGCCTTATAGATATAAACATTGGTAGTTTTGCCAGATTGGACATGCTGGAACAATTGAGATCAAATTCTGTTTCTAGTAAAACAGCCAACCAATAAAGCATGCTTTTCCCATTGTTGTAGGAAGTTATGTGAGGTGGTCATATTTCTTACTGGTCACAGCAGACAGTGACTCTTTATACTATTAAGACTTGAGTGTTTGGGATTTGGAAATTATACAAAATGCAAGCATCAGACTAGTTCTTGATTTATAAGGAATTGTTTTAGCTGATTTACTCAACAGCAATCTTCAGAACCTACTGTAATCATGGGCAATACATGTGCCATAAGCAAAATGATGTTGGTCAACAGAAGCTTGGATACCATTGTTGCTCGTGTCTGTCTCCTATTGTCAGTAGACATGGTTCATTTTGCATATCACACTTTTCAGCAGTGATGGTAAAGGTCCCGCAGCATGCTTTAGAGACAATGGTGGGTCCATTGGGGTCTACATTAAATTACATTATCGTATCTTTATTACAAGTTATTTGAATTCTAACATTGAGACACACTAGTTAAATACAAGAAGCACAACTTGCTGTCAACAACTGTAGCTCCACCTCCAAACAACCCTCCAGTCTCTCTGTTATGGTTTTGGGTCGTCTTCCTTCAACATTTCCAACTCTGCCTAGAGACAGACGCTGCCAAGAGAGAACTGGGGTGGAAATCAGTCATGTGGATAATGCGTAAATGGACACCAACTGAGATTGGTACCCGGTCACCTGCCAATCCACCGACAGGACTCCTTCCAAAATCCCCTTGGTAGTTCGGCTGTCCAGACAGTTGTCCATGCTGTCTTGCACCCAAACAAACAGACATCAAACAGCAGCATCAGCAGCAGGTCAATCACGATCCTGCAGCTAGCGAGTGGGACACTAGTGGGATTTTATTGGCTGTTGCCAGATGCTATCTACTTAATGATTTATTGGGGGACAATTAAGCAGGCTGGCCTAGTCACTGAGTAGGTTAAGTAATTATTCATGAGATCTTTGGTAAAAAAGAGGGAAGATGTACCTGATGTCTCACAGACCCTGAGGTTAATAGTTTCCATAACATAATTCACTAAATCATATCTATATATCTACAAATACTTGGGAATTTCTTTACATGAAAAGTTATCATTTAAACACGTGTGCTTGAACTCACAAAGCAGGTGAGGTTCAGTCTTGAGCTCTATGTAGAATAATATCATGCTTTTCACTTGAAAACAGAAAGACAACTGTAAAATCTACTCTCGTCAGTCATGGGTTATGGTGATATTGTGTATATG
Source organism: Galaxias brevipinnis (assembly GCA_036023535.2). Classification (NCBI taxonomy): domain Eukaryota; kingdom Metazoa; phylum Chordata; class Actinopteri; order Galaxiiformes; family Galaxiidae; genus Galaxias; species Galaxias brevipinnis. The sequence continues at coordinate 11,614 of JAVQIZ010031213.1, forward strand.
CATGCAGCCCCAACTATTTTAAGGTCCGTTGATGCAGCTTCCCACAGTGCTTTGCGTTTTGTAACTGGGGATGGTTTTAGAACTCACCATTGTACACTGTATACAAAAGTAGGATGGTCTTCTCTTAATGATAGGAGAGAAAAACATTGTCTCTTTTTTGTTAACAAGGCATTGCTGGGCAAGTTACCTTTTAATCTTACTTCATTATTAAAACACAAATCCAGTGATCAGAGGACATGCCCACAGGACTTTCAGATTTTTTGCTTTGGATAAATGGAACAAGATTCAACAGTGATTGAAATTAGAGCAGTTTGTTTCTTTTGAACAATTTAAACATTTATTGGAGGATTTGGGAGTTGAAGAGTGTTCTTGTTTTGGCTGAAACTTAAATATTGCACTGTATTGTAAATATTGTATTGTAAACATTTTATTCAATTTTTTGTATATTTTTTATTAACTTTTTTATTAACATTTTTGTTGTTGTAATTCATATATTCTACCTACAGGGCACTGCTGGAATAGCGACCAGGGGGGTATTCCATCAACCGCGCTAATGAAATTGAAAAAGCCTGGCTTGAACAAGCGTCAACTTTGACTTCAGCCTCAAGCCGTTCCATGAACACAATTCAGCCGTCTCCAGTCAACGTTAACTCAAGGCAGGCTTGTACAAGCTGGCATTGTGTGCACGCATGGAGAACAGAAGCAGCCCAGAACAATCGATTGTCAAAAAGTAGATAAAATGTCGCAAAAACCAGAAACAGCGGTGATCTTCTCGCGAGAAAAACACGTCGAAGGAATTCGCCACTGACTGTCTCATCACCCAAAACGGCAATACTGCCGTAAAGCGAGGGAAATTGCGTTGCCAAAAATTGCAGACAGATTAAACGCGTAATTTAGTAGCCTACTTTTTAATGTAAATTAACATTGACATCGTTATGATGAGACTGCGGTTATATCATCAGTAGGCTCAATAATAGGACATCTGATTCATGGTTAATATAGGCCTCCATGTGAGAACGGGCTCCCTGGTAGCGTGGGACGGCTAATCTCAAACACATAATGGCTGGGTGCAAGACGAGCCTTACTCAAGGAAAGATACACCTGGCGCCACAATCAAGTACTAAAATGCTTGGCAGAAGCAATAGAGCATAGGCGCTCAACAGTTAATGCCTTGCCAATTGGAGCAGAGGGCGACATGCACCACATTCGCTTTGTCATGGAGGGAGTTCCGGGAAAGAAGAGTTATAGAGCAAAACAAAGCTCAGGGCAGCTGAGGAG
>JAVQIZ010031224.1:0-23308 GCA_036023535.2 Galaxias brevipinnis
CCCCCCCCAGAGCGAGTAGGAGAAAAGGGCAAGCCCCGAACCTCAGGGTTGATTGGCATCAAATGTTCCTGGCTCATTAGAGAGAGAGCCCTGCAGCTATGGCTGCCACACACACACTGCCACACACTCACACTCTTAACACACACACACACACACACACACACACACACACTATCACGCAAGCGCACGCAATCACTCACACACTCACACTCCTGTCCTCATCTCACACTTGGCTGTCAAAGAGATCTGAGGGTAGAGCTTTGGTAGAGAATTAGCCAGTATGGATCAGAGGACGTCAACTCCCCCTCGCTCTCGCTCTCTCTCTCACACACACAGACACACCACACACACGCACCATACATCGACGGGTGCGAACACTCACACTCGCAAATTTGTTTCAACACTTACACACTCACACACACACACACACCCATACACACACACACACACGCAGACACCCACAGCCTTGACCCCTGCAGTCGGTGATGTACAGCATCCTCTTCTCCTCCTCCTCTCCAGGGACCACAGCACTCTATCTCTTCCTCCTCATGCATCCCTCTATCTCCAGCAACTTCCCCAGCCCCAAGACCTTTGAAGAGGTCCAGTTCTTCAACACCAATAACTACCACAAAGGCATCGACTGGTAAGACTACCCGCGCACATGCACACACACACACACACACACGTCTAGTGAAGTTAAGCTGAGCTCTGAAAGTATAGCTGGGAAGTTTGAAAATGGAGTCGGGTAGGCCAGCACAAGCTGGTGACACTACTGAGCGAGAACAATCAAAACAGAACCACGTAATAAAAAACAGAGGAAATGGCGGAGGTAGGGGAGAGGGATAGGCTGGGAGCCCCCCCTACCTCCTAGTGGCTCAGGACGTTAGAGTGACAGCAGGTAGATGGACGAGGCCTGTCTGGAGCAGCTTGATGGGGGTATCTTAAGAGGCCATGTGCCTCCCAGACTGTCCCGTTAGAGATCGTTTCACGGTGATACTGCCGGGGGGAATGGTGTTCTGACATTGAGGTTTTTTTCCTTTAATGGTGTTCTGACATTGAGGTTTTTTCCTTTAATGGTGTTCTGTTTACTTGGAAAACGCGCCTCGTTGTTTTTCTATGCTCTTCTAAATTGGTGTGGATAAAAAAGGCTCCCGTCCAGATGTTGCTGGGGTCACACAAGTGCACGCCGTCGCCTTCAGCCGTGACTTGGAAAGGGGCGATGGAGGTGTCGCCGTGTCTGGGTGTTTTTGTTGCCTTGCCAACGTGGATCTGCCTTTGCTTTGGTGTGTCCCCCCCCCACGCACAGGTACATGGAGTTCTTCCCGGTGCCGTCCAACGTCACCACCGACTTCCTGTTTGAGAAGAGCGCCAACTACTTCCCCTCGGAGGACTCCCCCCAGCGCGCTGCCGCCCTGCTGCCCAAAGCCAAGGTCATCACCCTGCTCATCAACCCCTCAGACAGGGCCTACAGCTGGTACCAGGTACACACACACACACATGCACACCGTGAAAAGAGGAATGGGGGTCCGGTCAGAGAAACTCTCTATGCTATATGATGATGTGTTTTAGAGTGCATGCCAGTGGTATACTTTGTATATTAATATTTAATATATTTAAATGCACTTTATATATTTGTATAGCATGTATACATAGCTGTGTGTGTGTGTGTGTGTGTGTGTGTGTGTGTGTGTGGTTCCGAGGCCCTGACTCTGACCTCTCTCCTTTTGGTTCGGCAGCACCAGCGAGCTCACGAGGACCACGCGGCGCTACGCTTCACCTTCTATGATGTCATCAGCGCACGCCGCGGGGCGCCGGCTGAACTGCGCTCGCTGCAGAACCGCTGTCTCACGCCCGGCTTCTACGCCACGCACATCGAGAGGTGGCTCACCTTCTACCCGGCTAACCAGGTACACACACACACACACACACTTCTTCGTAGGCAGGCCGTCGTTTTCGACGATGACTTAATAGCTCCCATAAGTTTGGGTTTCAGTGCTTGCAGCATGTGGCTGTGTAGACCTATTTTAGATCCACGCACTTTGCTACAGGTGGAGCAGGTCAGAGTGGAATCAAGGTCAGTTCTCGTGGTGCAGGTCTGTTGTTGTTGCCGTCTTTCTGCACGCTTCACGTTCATGTTCTCCTCAAGGAGGAGGATGCCTTTAGTGCAGGAGGAGCGCCACGTAGTCCAGTCTCTTGCCATCCTTTCGAGGTCTGTGGGTTTGATGTTACATTTCTTCAAGAGATCCTTGATGTGGTCCTTATAGCGTTTCTGCTGACCTCCGGCAGACCTCTTGCCACTGGTTAGAGTTGCAGGGGACTGCCAGAGATCCAGTTTGTCGGTATCCTGCCTGATGTGAATCCCCAGAGCACAGATTTATTTGCTCGGGGTTTACTCCCGTAGCCATGCACCCTCCCGGGTTAACCCACATGGCAGTGGGGCAGTGGCTGGTGGGTGCCAGGGCATATCCACATGACTGTGGGTCTGCACACCTCACCTCTGGGGCCCACTGCGGCTCCGAGATCCCCTACTGGTTTGGCCTGATGTCGCGAGACACCAGTTACCGTGAGCTGCCACGAGGAGGCACAGTAGGGGTCTTGGTGAGGGAGAGGCTGTGTACTGGCTGCAGAAGACTTACGCACCCGGCTTCCCATTACCTCCGTCGAGGTTTGCCAGCGGCAGTAGCTGAAAGCCAGGTATTGCAAGCAGGCATGCATACAAAGGGCTCACAAGACAGAACTGCACTGGACGCATCACAGCACCCTGTGGTCTCTTGAAGAGGACCTCTTCCAGAGAGCCCACTAGCCAGACACACACACACACACACACACACACACACACACACACACTAAAAAACCCACGCAGAGTCAGAGTTTAAAAGTATTGTGGTAATTGATTATGGTGTGCTTCTGTGTGTGTGTGTGTGTCTGTGTGTCTGTGGGTGTGTGTGTGTGTGTGTGTGTGTGTGTGTAGCTGTTGATCATAGACGGGCAGCAGTTGCGGAGTGACCCTGCCACGGTGATGGATGAAGTCCAGAGGTTCCTGGGAATAACGCCTCACTTTAACTACTCACAGGCTCTCACGTAAGTCCCTCTATCCCTCTCTACCCCTCAATCTCTCTCTCCGTCTCTCTCCTCCTCTAGATATATACATATATATCTTCCCCTGTCTCTCTCCTCTGCTTTCTTATCTCTTTCTGTCGCTCTCTTACGGGAGTCCCCAGAGTCTTTTTGCCAAGGGCACCTTTCACCTGATGCACAGAACAAGTGAAGAGCACATGAGAGGGAGGAGCATGCTGACTGAGTGCACAACGCTATCTGAGAATAGCGGTTTAGTTAACGGGCCTGCTAGGGGGAGATGCCCCGTACAAAGCCAGCCTTCTCCTCATACTCTCCATGGTGTTGGGGTTTGTACAGTAGGTCCGGGCCTAGGCTTGAGTTGGTAGGAGAAGCAGGTTCATCCGAAAAACTATCTCTCGCAATCCTCGCAACGTGTCGGATGCGTACACACACACACATGCACTCACACACACACATACGTATAGAGAAAGAGAGGGGGAATAAGAAATGGTCAGAAAAGAATAATAATCGCAAATATGTGTGTCTATATGCACGCACATATATGGCGTCTCTGCTCATGCACTAGCAACTCCGCAGAAGGACTTGAGTGAAAGTGTGTGCTACTTTAATCTGCCTCTCTCTAGAGATGTGACAACCCCCTGACAGATCCCCCACATCTCATCCTATTTGTTTAATCCCTCACTCCTCTCCTCCTCCTCCTCTACCTCCTCCTCCTTCTCCTTCTCCGCCTCCTCCTCCTCTGCCTCCTGCCAGGGGAATAGTGGATGATGACTTATTTACTGTCTTTTTTCCTCCCCCCTCCCCTGCTGAGTGGACGGAGGAGATAAACCCTATTTGACATTTAAACATGATGTTTTTTTTCCTTTTGGCATTTCTCCGTCTGCGCCCGTGCTTCTCTGTTCACTTCCATTGGCACGCCAGCACGGATTTGTTTTGTACGCCATTGTCTGGTCGGAGAAAGGTTGAATCAATAGAATATATTTTCCCTCCATTATATTTAATTGCGTTCATATCTGTGTGTGTGTGTGTGTGTGTGTGTGTGTGTGTGTGTGTGTGTGTCCCAGGTTTGACCCTCAGAAGGGCTTCTGGTGCCAGCTGCTGGATGGAGGCAGGACCAAGTGTTTAGGCAAGAGCAAAGGGAGGAAATATCCTCCCATGGACCCAGAGGTACACACACACACACACACACACACACACACACACACAGACACTTGGTTAGTGTACACACAGAGACACAAAGGGACAGAGAGATGATAAAGACTTTCTCTGCACTCGGCTGATTAAAAAAAAAAACTCTGACTGTTGCATTGTGGGAGAAACTGCCAGTGACATCCCACAGTCCCCGCTGTTGTCGTGGCTAAATTTCCCATAGGGCCCGGCAGCAGGGTGGAAACTGTCAGCCAATCAGATCCGGCTAGGCGGTTACAACCTAATTATGAGGATTCAATACTGACACGACACCCCTGAGAAACGGAAGGGGGGAGGGGGCAGGGAGAGGGGGAGAGAGGGAGAGAGGGAGAGGGGAACAGAGGGAGCCAGAGAATCTAATCCATAAATCATAGCCTTAGCCACCAACTCCGCAGAGAGTGGACCCCCCTGCACAGAAGGAATCACCGACACACACACACACACACACACACACACACACACAAAACACTGGTTCCCACAGACGGACACACACACACACACACACACACACACACACATCATGCCCACTGGCTTTACCTTGTTGGCGTCTGTAATTCCAATGTATTTCAGCCTCCTTTCCACAGAGACAATGAGAGATGGAGAGTGGGCACAAAGAGAACAGAATAGAGGAAGGGAGATTTCATGGAGGGGAAGATAATGCATGTGAAGCATCCTCCATTTAATAGAATCTCCCTTTCCCTTCTCCCACATCATACATCTGCTGTGTCTACGGCTCTGCTGGTGGACTCCACTGACACACACTTTATCTATGCCTCTCCTCTCTACTCCCTATCCTTACCTCTCTTCTCTCCCTGGCTCTCCTCCTCCTCGACCCCCCCCTGCCACCACTCCACTTTCTCCTCCTTTCTTCTTCCTCGTCCTGCTCCTCGTCCTGGCCTTCCTCTTCCTCCTGCTCCTCTTTTCTCCTTTTCCCTGTCCTCCTACACCTCCTACACTTCTGCCTCTCCTGCTCTTCCTCCTCCTCCTCTTCCGGCTCCTCCTCCAGGCGCGGGCCTTCCTCTCCAGGTACTACAGGGAACACAATGTGGAGCTGTCCAAGCTGCTCCATCGTCTGGGCCAGCCCCTGCCGTCCTGGCTCCGAGAGGAACTGCAGAAGGTCAGGAGTCACACAGGCACACACACACACACACACACACACACACACACACACAACACTCACTTTTGCACACAGACATAGACAGGCACAACGTTCAGTCAGATGAAAAATATTTCAGTTCATCCACGTGACTTTGTAACGTCTTACCTTTCACATCCATTAGACAGTTTGTACTCACATTACAGTTGCTGGTGAACTAAATCATCTCTCCTTTGAATGTCTCTCTCTGTGAAGGTCAGATAGCCTTCCGAACCTAGGAGCCAGGGTTAAAGACGCGGGTCGATCAACGGGTGGAGGAAGACCTCCCATTGACCCTGTGGGGCGGCTTTCAGAGGGTCATGGGAGGACCAGGGACGTCTCGTTTGACCTTGGAACTATGAACCGTGGTGGACCCCGGCAGAGGAGTGAAGACGAGACCACCGAGAGAGCAGTGAGTCTGAGCTCTGATAGGGTGGACGGACGGACGGACGGACGGAAGGGGGGGGACAGATAAATGGAGGGAAGAAAGAAAGGAACGAAAAGCTTTGTTGACAAAGCCGGAAGAGGAAGCAAAGAAAGAAAAAAATAAAGGCCGGGAGAGGTTTCGCGGTCTAGACCACACCCACTCTCTCTCTCTCTCTCTCTTTCTCTCTCTCTCTCTCTCTCTCCGAGGAGAGCGTGTGGGCCTAGCAGGGACTCGGCTGTCGCTCTCTCTCTCTCTTTTTTAACCTTTAATTTATGACGCCAGACCAGCGCTGGTCAGCTGGGTTTGGTCTCCATGGAGATGAGTTTGCACTACGTTCCATGCCATGCCTCGCTCTTACACAAACAAACTTTGACACGCCAAGGGTGTTTTGTTTATTTTTGGTTCTGTATGTAAAGAGGGAGCTGAAGAAATGTGCACTAACACGAGTTAATTGTAGGACTGAAGAAAAAGCATGGACTGCGGACGGGTGATAAGCTGTTATCTTCGTTATCGTTTTGACGTATTGTTTGTTTGTTTTGGTCCTGTTTTTTTTTTTTTTTTTACTGCAAAGCTAGCTGTAGCTTTTTCTGTGTCCTCTGGTCAGGCGGCTTTGGGTAGCCTTGCTCTGCTGTAACCAGACATCCAGCGGGGTCCTAGTCTCCATCTTCCTCCACCGGGTTGGACACGTGCTGGGTGTTTCCTGTTGCCACTCAAAGCCCTTTCAAATTGCCTGATCTCCCTGCTGGTCAAATCCTGGTCCCACGGACTGACCCAACGGTTTTAAGCCTGGTTTGACTGCAGGACCTAGGGCCACACACAGACCTAGCACACACCAAAATATACCCGACAAACACAAGCCATGTCCACCTATGCCTTCCATAGGGTCAGGTCATGCTCCTGATATGGAGCTGAAACACAGAGGAGATCTGGAGGACACTAGGCGGAACAACAGTACAACAGTTGAGTTTCTGCTGTTATCCATCCACTGGACTTACTCATGTCACAAACCTGACTCTTTATTTTCTCTCCTTTTTCTTTTAAACCAGTGGCCTATCATCTCTAGCTGCAGTTTGAATGCAAAGAAAAGAAAAAAATGAAATTCAGCTGTTCACTCAAAACCAAAATAAAAGAGATTGCTATGATGGTCTTTGTCTGGGGCACCATGTTGAATTGTTGTCTTTGTGAGTATGTAGAGTGTGTCTGAATCAATCTGCAGGAAAGGATTGTCCCAGCACACACACACAAACACACACGCTTCAGACAGAGACATTCTGCATTGCAGTGATCAACCCCCTCACACATATTTTGAGGTTCTGAATTGAGCACAAATGCTAAAGTGTCTGCCTCCCAACACGTCCTCTGTCCTGGTGTCATACTTTATGTTGCCACAAGGGTGTGCCCTTTAGTGTGCCCCGGCGTTGTTCGACTTGTCATTTCGCGTCTGGAGTGGAATATGTTCCTTGGTGGAACAGAATGCCTTCATGGCGTCATCTTCCTCGAAACAACTCAACCACAGCCAATGGGATTATCAGAAGTCTTAGAATATACTCCAATCACAGATTGTAGCCTGGCGAGGAGTCACTTTAGACGGACAAATACAAATGACAGGAGTGGTTACCCACCGAGCTGTGATGCAGGACTGGATGATTCTCTACTAAAACTACTGTTTTCAGATAAGGAGGTCTTTTTAGTGCTCACACTTGTACGGAAGATGAAAAATGTACTTCTAGTGTGCCCTCTACCGAGCTCTATCTATGTTCAAACACGTTCATTGTCATGCTACAACTGGGCAGGAGATTTGTGAAACTTGAATGTTGCTCTTCGTTGAACATGCTGTTCTGTACTAGTCATACTCAGGTTATAGCTGCAGGTAATGCTGCTGTGTTGACGGATGGAGACAGGTATATTGGCTGTCACAAGCATCTCAAAGTGTCAAATCAACACTTCCCGGAAAGATAAGATCAAAATGTCTTGAGAAGAGGCCAGAGGGCCACTCTCAAATTCAAGAGCATGCATAGTGGGAGTACCTCTTAAACATGTAGGTAAGTATGTAAAGGTTTCAGGGTCTTCGTAAGGACAAATATAAATACATCATATTGCAGGAGTTGCTCATAAAACGCTCATAAAAGGCTTTTTGAAGCACACACACACAATATGAAATTAGTTTTTGTGTCAATTTGTGTAATGATCCAGCCCTTTCATGCATATAAATCACTACAGTTTTAATGTCATTACCAGAAGAAATAGAAATCAAATTTGACGTCAGAAATGTGCATCTTTGGAGTTCATACGAATCTAGCGAGCCTGCCATCTAGTGTGAACTGATAGTACTCCAACAGAGGGTGAAACCAAAACAGGTGAGAAAAATGCAAATGCTGGACAAATGGAATGAACGCAAATGAATCTCAGAAACTTTTATAAAATATTTATATTCAAGAAATTAACAGAATAATATAATCCACTGGCTTTCAATTAGATTATACTGTGTCACTGAGTGTGTGTGGGGGTGTGTGTGTGTGTGTTTCTGTAGTCAGTATTTGACATTTTGCCTTCACCTTCCTTCCCTGAACTGACAGCACTGTGGTTCAGACTAAGCAGGCTAATTCCAGTCCAGAAAGCCACCAAACGCATCAAAACTGAAACTGACCACAGAAAAATTCCTTACGACTCATTGCATAGGCTTGCATAAATAACTGTTCAGTGACAGCATTTTATAATACAGACTATAGATTTGAAACCAAGCCAACTATCTACTTCATGCTTTAATTGCCCATGAAGTTATACCAAGCTTTCAGTCAACATTAGATTGTGGGGTGGCTTTGCGTTGTGTATTGCTGTTCAGATATTCAAGGTTGCTGCTGGATATACACATACATATTCTCCATCTCGGATTCAACAAACGACCACACTGCCATACGAGGGCTTGATTTATGTCACACAATCTGTTGAAACAATGTTCCCCTACTAGGTAACCGAACTCCACATCCAGAGCAGCCGAGCAGGACTTAAGGCTAGGGCAAGGACACCAACAGTAGCACTTTGTTGGCCTCCTTTCTCCCTGTGAAATACACACTGCTCTGACACAATGAGAGCAGCATACACAGACCTAATTGACAGCCAGTCTTACTGGAAGAGCGAGCGCAATTGTTGTAAAACATAAAGGTTTGGTAGCTAAACTGAAGGTGTGGTAATAGTTATTTTATTAGATGATAGTAACCAGGAAGCGCAACGTACATACATGAAGATGACAAAATATTTGACGACCAAACTGGCAAACCTTGGCATAATGAATTTACTGTGAGTCTGCATCTTAATGTCAGGTGTGGGGAAATCATGTGCCTATTCCTGAGCGTGTGTGTGTGAGAATGCGGATACATTTCTGTGTGCTGTGGTCATCTTGCTTGCCAACAGTTTTAATCAGTCACATGGAAACCAACAGGAAAAGGAAGAGAAGGCTGTAGTTTCCCTTGCCAAAACATCCAGCCCTCACAGGGGGAACTACAAAGGCTTCTGGTGTTACAGTAAGCTTAAGATTCCTAGACAGGGCATGGCCTCTGGACCAAAACAACTCTTCCCTTTTGTATTGAAGAATTAGACATTAGCATTAACAGTCTGAACCACATTAGAATTATGGCTCGGTGAGGTGGGATGTTGCTTTCTCTATGTAACTATGTTTACAGAGGGAGATTGATGCTGTCTAAATCAATAAGTGCACGTGCTGACATGACCGCATTGTTTTTGAATTGCATTTATCATTCATGCTTTATATAGCATGGTACATCTTTTATATGTGTGGCGTGAAAGTTACAGTTTGAACGATGAATAACAATCTCTCCAAAACCATGATGACGTTAATGTCTATCACTGAAAACCCTGTGAATTGTGCCACCACATTGATGCCGTATATTAGACATACCAGGAGGGTATAATATGTTGTTGAACATAAAGAATATAGAATAAACATCAATCCGCATCTTCCCAGAACTTTCTAATCTTATAGAGTGAATGCTGTTCATTTAATGCGGCACTCTTGAGTAAGATTCATTATTGAACAATTTTGGGGAAGCTTCTCAAAACGCTAATAGCTGACATCCTCTTTGGCACAAAACCAAAGCCCAAACCCAAACCTGACCAAATGCAGAAACATAAGAAACTTGACAGCATAAATCCTCAGCAATACATTAGACAACAAACAGATTGGGGCCAGGTGACACTATCGAAGGACACATAAGTTATTACAAGAATGGGAAACCTACCAAGCATGAATGCAGGACTGGATAATTCTCTCCGGCTACTGTTTTCAGATATGGGGGTCTATGTAGTACTCATATTTCTTTTTGTCTATCATCTTGTTTTCCAGATTGATTTAGCCTGCACTTGTACGGAAGTTAAAGACATATTTCAGTGTGCTTGCTACTTGGTAGTGCCATGTCTGACAATATTCTTTGTCGTTCTACGGCTGGACAAAAGATACAGAAAACTTTCCAAGTTTGCATTTAACAACAAATGCATATTCTTTCAAATACAACTTGTTCTGAAGGCATTTTTTACAGCACTTTTGTGGATTGCTGTTGTGTTGATAGATGGAGACTGGTATGTTTGTTGTTTAAATGATTTCAAAGGTGCCAATGCTTCCCTGTAACACTTCCCTGTAAGGATAAGACCAGTCTCCGTCCTGAGGAGAAGGCCAGCGTCAACAAGTTCAAGAGCAAGTCCAGTGTGAGTATCTCTCTAACAGGTAGCTCATAACAATCAACTCTGTAATAACATGTTACACAGCCGCCATTCTGTTGTCTCGGGTATTATTTAAGCTTGTAGTAGTGGGAGTAAAACGCAAGCATTGTTAACCAAAAAACCGAAGTGCTCATGTTTTATGTTGCAATGTAATACTATCTATCAATCCGTTTTCAGGCCATAGGCTTGCTGGTGATTCTGGGGATATCCTCAGTCATATGCATGTGCTTATGGTTTCGTTGCTGTAAGAAGATTCACTTTAACTCTTTACATAAGCAGATTTTTGAGCAAGCAGACATTCTTATCAAAGAAGAACTTGTCAAATTTGCTAAGGCTGAAGTGGCAAAATATCCAATTTTTAAAAATCTAAAGCCTGATTTGGAAAAAATCTCTGTATTACCATATGACGTAATTAAAGAACTGGATGGAGAAAGTGAAAGAGGTGTTGAAGAAGAAGAGGAAGAGAAGGTGAGGAAGGCGGAGGATGTGATGGACAAGGTGGAAGTTCGTAGCAAAACAAGTGCAGCAAAAAAAGCAAAAAGTGAAGGAGGTGCAGGAAGAGAAGATGGAGGGGAAAGAGGAAGTGAAGATGAAGAAGAAGAAAAAGAAGAAGAAGGAAGAGGTGGAGGAGGAGGTCAAGAAGAAGAAGACAACGAAATAGTACAGGAAAGAAAGATAATTTTACCTGAGTAAGGCTATTGATGAATGCACATGCTAATTCAACACCTTTCAAGTACTTTGAATCTGGTTTATGTTCATTTGATTTGTGCACACTGTAGATGAATAATGGTGTGTGTGTGGATTGTCACTGTCAATTGTTTTCAATCACCCTAGGAAAAAAAGTAACTATATAAAGGACAAACAAACATATGTTCCTTAATTTCACTGACCACTTAAGCCCCAGTCCTGTATTTTTAACATATTATATCCTGCTCAAATGTTACATTTTGTTAATTGTTTTCCCAAAAACTATATCCAATAGCATTTCATTTTTCATATTCCTAGACCTAGAAATTATGATAATTACTATTGATGATCTTGGTAAGTGATGAAATCGAAGGAAAGTGTTCTTGTTGTAGTATTGGCGTGGTCTATAGCCACTTGGCTCTAACTAGCTTCAGTCCAGCCCCACCGTTAGTGGCAGGGGGAACTCCATGACTACTGCTCACAGCTGAAAGGGGGTCATTTTACCACTGAATGGGTCCATTTGAATAAAAAATAACTAACAAAGATATAATTTGTATTAGATTTTCAGAGCTTTCAAAAATACATATATGATTAATTTGCAAGAAAATGTATTGCTTTTGTTTCTATAAAATTATAATTTTTTTTAACTTGCTTGTATTTATATCACTACTGTGTGTGTGTGTGGGGGAGAGAGAGAGAGAGAGAGAGAGAGTTTGTGCGTGTGTCGTCATGGATATTTTCACTCTTTAGCAGAAAATAACCATTTAAGCAAAGGGAAGGAAACGGGCAATGATAAAGTGTTAATGAGTACAGAGAGCAATCTATACAGAGAAATTACAACAGGCAGTTCAGTCTGACGACACAGTAGCCTAAGTTTTGATTTGTTGACAAAGTTTACACAAGTACTGTATATCAGAAACTAAATAAATTATTCCATTGATCAAGGGGGAACACGTGCTACCTCCTGGTATTGAAAAGACACGTATGCATGCAGGTACACGAATGCATCTCTATTATGTTACACTGGCCTTCAGTGTCTCAGAAAGGCACATGCTATCTCTTTGGTCTCCTGGCCTTCACTCTGACCCTTCGCCCACCTTGGAACAACAGCTTAGACTTGAACATGTTTTATTTGAGGATGCCCACATTTGCCCCCAGTCTGTTTGTTGTTGTGGTTTCCTGTAGCTAGGAAACGGTTGCCATGCTGCTCTTCTTCTCAAGTGAACCGAGACTGCTGTGGTTCAAAATATGCAGTATTCTTCCAGTAACCTTTCAATCAAAGCATATTCACTTCACTTTAAGCCTTTACATAAGAGTGTCTGCTTGTTCAAAAATATGCTTTCAAAGATGAACTTCGCAAAATGTAAAATCAAAAAAAAAAAATTAAACCTGATTTGGAAAAAAAAAATCTGTATTACCTATTATGTAATTAAAGAACTGGATAGAGAAAGTGAAGGAGGTGTAGAAGAAGCTGGTGGAGCTGGAAGAGGGAGAGAAGGTGACGAAGGAAAAGGAGGAGGAGAAGCTGGAGAAGGAGGAAGATGTGGAAGAGGAGGAGAAGGTGGAGGTGGTGGAGAGGAAACGCATTCAGAAAAAGCCTACGTGAAAAAGGTGCTCGGAAGACCAGGTGGAGGTGGAGGACGAAGTGAAGGTGAAGAGGGAGGAAGAGGTGGAGCAGGGGGACGTGGAGAATAGGAGGGAAGTTGGGAAGGGGGGAGTTGGAGATTAACTTATTGAAGTGTTCTTGGTGTAGTATTGGCGTGGTCTGTAGCCACTTGGCTCTAACTAGCTTCATTCCAGCCCCACCATTAGTGGCAGGGGAAACTCCATGACTACTGCTCACAGCTGAAAGGGGGTCATTTTACCACTGGATGGAGCTCTGTTACTAAAGAAAATACGGAATTTGAATAAATAAATACAAAATTTTGATTTTTTTTTTTCTTTGATTTTCAGAGCTTTTTTAAAATACATACGCTTAATTTTCAATAACATTTTTAAACCTCCATGCATCTGTGTCTGTATGTGTGTGGAGACAGAGAGTTTGTGCGTGTGTTTGTTGTTGTGGTTTCCCGAAGCGTTTGACATGTTGTCTTTCTCAAGTGAATTGAGACTGCTGTGGTTCAAACTATGCAGTCTTCTTTCATGACTGTAACCTTTCCATTAAAGACAAAAACTCTTTGTCTCGGGTAGGCCCAACCCTTCATGTCGAAAGAAGATAGCATCAGTTGACAGTGGGCGGGGTTAACTGTAACAGACAGAGGGTAAGTTGTAACACTTGCTAGAAAAGTCTATTGAAATGCAATTCATTAAATACAATTCTATTTACATACTATCGGTGGATACTGTTTGTGAATATATCTGTGATAGATATCCACACATCTATCCATCCCTAATCTAACCATCCATTGTGAGTTTTTCTCAAGCCTAGCTGACACTTTTTATGAGTTGGTTATATGTTTCAAAACTATGCAATGTTTTGGGAACAAGAAGGTTTTTTTAGATAATATAAAGCTGGATTCGGTGACTTACACAAACAGCTCAATGATCAAAAAACAAGTGATAGACATTTACTAATATGCCGTCAAAACACTATTTGCCCAAGATCTCCACAAAAACGCATCCAATCCCTCGAAAAATTTACAGGAGACCGTCTGCTGGCAATGTGGTAAACTGACAAGAAGCACACCCTGCTCAACCCTGTGTAACTACGTAAAAAGTCTGTGTTGTATCGAACCCCGCACCAGGATGTGCCCCGCGCTCCCCTACACCATACAACAGATATGGGATGGATGAATGGATGATAGTTTACTGAATGGAGGAACGAAAGCTTTGTTTAACATAAAAACATAAAATAAAAAGGTTGAAGGCAAGGCTGAGAAGAAATTTCCTATCATCACTAGCTTCAGTTTAAATGCAAAAAAAGAAATGCATTGTGAAATGAAAACACCAACATAAAAGAGATGGCCATTGTAGTCCTTGTCACAAGTGTCAACAGTATATCTAGGCTATATGGACATTATTGGCACAGCAGACACAAACATTCACTCACACTTCAGGGAAAGAGTCATTAATCCCTCAAACATACTTCAAATAAGATACTGAAAGGAACACTCAAAAGTGGTTGCTTTATGTTGCCGAGAAGATTGGCATCCTTTGGATGTGATTCCCACTGATCATTTTTGTAATTTTTTTGTTCAGAGTTAAGGACTGTGTTTGGTGGATATAAATACCACTCTGACGTTAACGTCTTTTGACAAAGGAAAATCCGTACTCAACCACACCCAGGGTGAGAGAATACAACTGTGGTATTTTAACCAGGAAGTAAATATAAAAATATGTGGAATCTTTCCCCTAAATGAAATAGAAAAACCTGTAACCACACACCCTGTGCCATTACCAAAAGTCGCATGGTAGGCTTAAGAAATAATTATATTGGCATGACAAGTCACTTCAGAAGATCATATAAATATCAACAAGAATGGGGCAACATTCCAGTCTTGAATGCAGTACTGTACGATTTCGAATCTGCAGGTTAATAAACTGTAAAATCCAGATTTTTATATTTTACTATAACATTGCGTATTAGATTTACCTTGAACTATGACATTGTAAAGCCTTACCTGTGGTCCCTTGCTTTTTCCCCTTAGGCTTAGAAGGCAACTCTAAAATAATTTAGGGACAAGGCTTGTTTTTGTAAAGCCATCAATTAGGTTTATAGTCTAGACAATGTTGCTTACTTGGAGTTGCTTTGGATGGTAACAAGGGTCGGGGTATAACTAATACAATGAAGTCTAAACAATACTAGTACTTCTCCCCATATTATCGGTTTAGTGTACTGTTTTATGCAAGCGCTAAAGTCTGCCTATGGTCATCGCAGTTGTCAGCATCCTGTCTTTTGGGGTAGAACAGACATAGACCAAGACATTCTGCATTACGTGACACTTACATCATATCCACCAGGTCAGCCAGTAGTAAAATCATTAAATGATCTCTCCAGGTATGCTATAGGGCTAGCTCATTTTCTTTCATTGGGTGAAAATCAATACTTTTTCAGGTTCACTTCTTCACTTTATATGAAGGACATTGTGCTTCTCATTTTGCTGATACACCCCTCGATAATTCTGTGAATGGGCTACCCCTTTAAATTGAAATAGGTGTGAATAAAGGCAATTATCAACATCTTAGATAAGATAGGAGTAAATACAATGACAAAATATTCATATTAACAATAAAAAAGTACTGATAATAAAACTCCTCATTGGCTACACCTTTCCCACAAGCCAAATTTGAGCTAGCCGTAGCACAGTAAACGGTGAAGTAAGACCACAGTTCTCGTGGTCTCTGTCCAGTCCCACCATCCCTGACAGGAAAAACGAAATATCTACTGTTGGCAGCAGAAATTGAATTGTTTCACCACTAGGTGAAGCACCCTTGCTAAGCCAAAAACATCGTAGACGTCACAGTGCTGGGTAAATGGAAATGACAAAGAGCAGAGTTCTCCTTAAATGTATTACGAATTGCTTACATTTTGCTGTCTTTACAGTGAAATGTGTTGATCTTGTGTTTTATTTGACCAACTTCTACCTCTCTGGTGAGATTTAGGAACAAGGATGGCAAGGAAAAATGACACGTAGGAAGAAGGATCCACTCTGGAGGACGCATTTGAACTGGACTGTTATAAGGTTTCACATAACAAAACACATATACAGTACATGGCAAAACATCTTCTCTTTTTTTTCAAATGATCCCAATACGTAATACTGTGAACTGTTTGTTTACTGGATTGTACAGTATGTGTTTGCTATATAGTCAAGTGTTTGACACAATGGTGTTTTCTTTCACAAGTTAAAGATGTGTGTTTCAGGCCATGCGTTCCACCTCTAATATAAGTAAGCGCCAGAGGCCTGAAACACACACACACACACACACACACACACAATTCCTCAAACTTCTTATGTGCCTGTGGTTCTTGTAGTAGTTCAAAGTATTCCAACAAAAGCCATTCATGTTGCTAATATAAAATCATTGCTGTTGTGATATTTAGCTGAGCAACATCTTCAAAATCCCTTTCTTGTAAAAATCAAGAAACTGCCTCACAGCTCTATAAGAGCATGGTTCTCGTCTTAGAATAAAGCCACTGAAAAGCTATTATCACGTCAGGTTAAATTGTTGAAACACCATGCGAGCAGTCCCCTGCTAGGTCGTGCTCATTGTAAAGTGTGTAGTCACCTAATGTGGCTTGGAGGGCATTCTGGAGCTGGGCCACTCTGATGCTGCTCAATACCTGCTAAATGAATAAGTCAGCTGCTCTGGCTCAAGGAGGGGGTCGGTCTGTATCACACTCAGACATAACTGACAGCCAGTCTTACAGGCGAACCTGAATAAAAATATTGCGTGGGCGGGTGTAATTTAAAAAATTGCATTTCCTGGACAGAGGCACTCCTTCAGCTCAGATTTCTTCCTCAGATCTTTTATGATACAGCAGCTGATGGTGTGTATTTGACAATCAAAGGAATGTTAAGAAAAGGGTTTCGTAATTCGTAATAGAATTGCCTGGCCTACCTTCAAGAAAGAAAAAAAAGTCTGGACACTATTAAGCCACGGAACAGTCAAAACAGTGCAGTTTTACATACTATATATATATATCACTACATTATACATTGACGTACTAGAGTCTACAGATAAACTATGTATCGACAATTTATATCACTAAATATGACAATAAACGAAGCGCATGAAGATTACAATAAGTGAAGAAAGTCCCAGCCTAAACATTGAAATCAACCACCTACTAACTATTAAGTACCTTTGACAGGGCTTGAAGCGCAAGTCAGATATCTTGTTTGCATATGTGTGTGTTTGTGCGTATGTTTGTTAAGTGCACGTTTTAATATGCTGTGGTCCGTCTCCAACAATGCTATTTCTACATCACTTAAAAATCCAAAGAAGTAAAAACTATGAATAAGAAAGGAAAATTGATGCATTCACAAAGACCGGGGTTTCTCTGGCCAAAACACCAAAACCTCACTTCCTAACTAAAACCAAGCGCTGATGTAAAGTTTAGGCTCCCCAGACTGTGCAGGACCTCTTGGCCAATCCACTTCCCCCCCTCGCTGGCTTTAGGAAGATGCACAATCATGATACCTTCAAACAAAATGACAGTTCAAATAATGTCCACCCGTTTAAACCCAAACCACCTCCCCGGGCTATCCCCTCTCCTTCCCCACTTCTCGACCAACCACCTTGCGTATCCAGCCAGTGAAGGCGGAGACCTTTGTATATACGCCAGGGGACTGCTGAGTTCGGCAGGCCTGACCCCAGGACGTGACCCCGTACACCACCCAACCCCCGCCGGAACGCTCGCACACCAACGGACCCCCGCTATCGCCACGGCAACTGTCTACGCGCCGCTCTGGCTGGCTGCTGCCGGCGCAGAGCATGCGGCTGGTGAAGGCGCCGTGGTAACGCTGTTGGCAATAGCGACGGGGCAGCAGCGAGAGGGGCGCCTGCTGCAGGGTCTTTGAATAGGAGCGGCCTGAAACACAGAAAAAGACAGAGATTAGTGTGTGTGTGTGTGTGTGTGTGTGTGTGTATAGGAGAAAGACCTCAGAGAGGTTAAAGGTCATTCACAGTGTTCCTGCTCAAGCAGCAGGATCGGGATCAAATATGTTCACTAACTTTACTTGTTCTACCCCACAAACCCACATTTAACATAATTAGATAAATAAATATTTACATTAATTGTCTTTACATCAATATAATTTAGTATAATTTAGTTCAAAAATTGCATTGCGTCATAACTGGTATCCCAACCCCGTCACCGTGGCAGCGGAATAACAAAAGTCAAACGCTGATAAGAAGCATAACTTGATTCCATATCAGTCAGTGAAATCAGATAGTTCTCTATATCTGACAATTGGATGCCATTATGGGAGCCCTTTGAAACGTCAGAACTCTAATAGTCTCTCCCCCCCCCCCTTCTTTCTTCCATCTCTCTCCTTTGTGGTTTTTGAGTTCCGTCAGCGTAGTGTGAAGACTGTGGTGTGTCATGGTTTCCATCCTCGTGGGTTTAGAGTTAGGCAGTGTTTACTTACCCTTGGGTGTAAGTCAGCATGGCTGTGAGCCAGCGCAGAGAGCGCCGTGCGTCACCAAACAGCATGGCCGCTTGTCCCATCACACACTCATCTTACAGGCACATGCACATACATAACATATCAGCATACACACACTTTCACGGGACGTGTACACGCACACACACACACACACACACACACACACACAATATATCCATGTGTGTGCGTGTGTAGGCGACCTCCCCGATCACTAGTCTCTGGTGTGTTTGAAAGGTTTCTGTGACCGATGACCTCAGCATGTGGCTCATAGCTCATCCACAGTTGTAGATACAAAGTGAAATGTTTGGGAAAAACACAGATGTCATGTAGAGGCGCAGGAGTCAAACAGATATACCCATTAGTGAACCCATCATGGATGGAGGGAGCCATTTGCCAGATTCTCCCCACTCTACCCATCGCACTGTGTTACCAATGTCACAGTCACATTTCCCTCTTCTTGATCGACGCATTGCATGGAATTCCCCATATTCAATTGCTAGTACAAGGTTTTGGATAGAATCGCACACACACACACACCCCTCACCTGTGTCCCCCCAGCCTGTGATGTGACAGTTGCTGGCCTGTTTGAGCACCCTTTCTTTGCGTAGGGGCAGACACACGGGCAGGACGTGGCGTGTGAAGGACACACACTTCCCCCGGCCGGGGCCCGCTGCTCCTGGGGACAGACGCACCAGCGCCAGGTCGTAATCACTGCCATGGGAGCCGTAGCTGGGGTGGAGGACGATCTGCTCGACGCCATACTCTTCTTCGTACTCCTCGGGGACCAGAGAGTGGTAGTCCCCCAGGCGCACCTTGTACTGCTTGGTGCTGTTGCCATACCTGGGCAGGGAGATGGACGGACAGAGAGGAAGGGTGTCAAAAGACCGTGAGGGGGGCGTAGTAATGATTAAAATTAGTTTTGGAAATGTGGTGAAAATGGCATGCGGGCAGTGGCGCCACAAGTTGTGCTCCTCTTTAATTGACAGTACAAAGAATTGCATTACTGTGTCCATCTTTTGTGCCATAAATACCAAGACACTCCCTGGTTTGTTGAACGGATTCCATCAACCGCACTGCATGCAACTTATCTTTCTTTTAAACTCTCGACTGCAGATCATAGGTTAATATCGTTAACTTAATAACTTGATAAGTCAATACATAAAGCGACAGAGCTTTGTGTTACGCTCCCTGCTATTGACATGCTGGGAACCCGAAAGCACGACAAGCAGACAGGCAGAGGTTTTATGGGTTTTATCGCGTTTACATAAACTTTAACAGGCAGGAGTTCAAACCAGGAAGACAGCCCAACAACTAACAAATCCAACAAGGGGCAGGCAGGTAATCCAATAGTCAAAGGGCAGAAAAAACAAGTCAAACACAGGTAGATTCAGAAACAGACCACTGGATAGCTCGGCAAAACACACAAGACAATCTGGCAAAGGATCAAGACAAAAGGACTGGTATATATATACAGAGAACTAATGAGATGATGAGTTGCAGATGTGTAGTTGGGCGGAGAAAACCAGATGGAAGGAATGAGTTGATTGAATTGAGAGGCCAGCTCTGAAGTGACAGGAGATGTTAGAAATATGACATGAACACAAAACCTATGAAAATAACTCAAAACTAAGTAGGAACCCTGACAGCTTTGATGTCAAACTCAGTTACAACCAAGAGGAATGCTAAGTACAATAGTAAAATAGTACAAAACTGTCTAATTGAAAGTAGTGCAGAAAGCATCCACCCATTGACTCACTTATCTTGTCCAAACATGAAGAATAGGACCAATTATTAATGAGATCATCAATTGCAGGAGGACAAGTGTCAATTTCTAGACAGTGTTAAAACATATTAGTCACAGGGTGAACAGTTACATGTGCCTGGCACGGACAATATGATCTAACTGTCCTTTCTGGTGTGAAAATGCAGGACCCCCCCCCCCCCTATAAGTTTTAGTCAGGTGTTCTCTGACAAATTATTTAAGTAAGTATTTAAACCTTAGTTTCCTCAATGGGGCATGTTGTTTTTCGGGTTCAGGGTTAGCTTAGGTCCACTCAAAGCTTCTGTTCTTTAACCTCTTAGTGGTGCAGTCAGTTTTGGTGCATTGTGTCTCTTAGACAGGCACAGTAAAGTAGGCACCTTGTTGTCCAATGTCGCAACACATCAAGCCAGCTAAGCTCTGGGCTACAGATTAAGTGGCTGGGCAGACTACTTTACCCATCTCTGAATGTATCCTACAGTGTTCTGAAATTGAGTAAATAAGCTTTGACTTTAAAGCAGTTATGAACTAGTGAGCAAGCAACATTATCAAAGGCACGATATTACAACCAATTTAGCAAGATTGAATGGGAAAGACAGACATTTCTTTCAATAAATATTTTTACCCTTTAACTACTAAGAAGAATGCTGAGGGAATACTCGGACATGATCAAGTGCCAAATTGATACAGGTTCAAAAATATATTTTCAGATACAGTAAGAATGACATCTTAGCAGTTTGGATTGTTATTCCATTTTAACTAATATGAGCACCTAATTATGAAGAGAGAGAGGAGAGGCAATTGGTATCCTCCTAAGAGTATTGGTGAAAATAGGATTAATTAGGCAAGAAATTATTTTGCGAGGGCAAAAAACTGTATGCATCTAGTTTCTTCCGTGGTTTCTTAAGTATAGATATTTACATTGTTTATGACACAGAGGCCAGCTCATTTGGTCCAAACAAGTGAGGATGTAATTAGTTTGATTAATTCGAACAAGTGGCTGGCAGATACAAATTGCTTCATAAAGGAGTCAATGTATAAATAAAACAATTATAAATAAAACTATTTTAGTGTGGATGAAATGGTAGTTGGCTAAACTATATATTTCTAAAGTAGTTTCAAGATATTAGTCATAGCAGTTCCACAAATGCCTTGTTTTATTTTGAGCACTTCTCTTTGTGGTAAAGAATGCTTTGTGGCACAAGCATGCAGTGTCACTGCTCCAGGATTGGCTTTTGCCTGCTGATCATGCTCTCAGGTATTCAGCCAGCCGACAAAAAAGGGTGGAAACCAGAGCAAAACTAACTGAAAAGCACCCAACAGGATATGAAGAAGTTTATTTTAGGTAAGCTGCTGGTACCTGAAGCAGTTCACAGGACAGACATGCACTTACGAAGAAAATAAAACACATGCCAAAGTTGCAGGCACAGAAAAGAATGTGTCAGATCTCTTAAGAAACGTCATAGTCAAAGACAAACATCCTCATTAATAGCAGAAATGGAATGCTTGATCTTATCAATATATTTATATTTCAGTAATCATTGCACCTAATCTACCCATGGGATCAAACTACAACAGACACAGACCTCGCCAGCAAGCAAATCCAGAAAAATATAGCTACTCCGGGGACTGCACTTCTGAACTAGCCTATCAACCTTGATAATTGAAATATGAAGTAATTTTATATGAAAACAACAATGTTGACAACAGTTCTTGTTCACACAGACATACACTCAGTGACCAATCAGTAACCATTGTTTTTTTTACAGCAATTAAGTACTGTTCATTTGTACTAACAATAAAAACTATTCAAACCATTTGAATAGTTTTCTGGCTCCTATATATAGGCTACATCTTTTTTATATAGTGTTATTGTTGAAGGATAAAGCTGCTCTGAAATGAACTCAGAGTAGCTTACAGATAATAGCTGGTTATCAGACTGTCTGAATGCAGTTATCTGGCTCTGAAATCATCAATACATTTTTTTTTCTAAACTTTGTTAACACAATTGAACATTGTGAATATTTCAGTTTTCTGGAGTCTCCTTTGCACTTTGCAAATAGGGAGGGAGTAAATGTCCCCATCAATTGCTTGGAATGAGATTTGAATCATGGTATTTCTCTTTCACATGGGATATAGTGTAATTTCTTCAGAATAAAAAGATTAGCGATGATTCAGTAGAAGCAAACAAACTAAATTAATTATATGTCAAAAAGAAAAACCATCCGATAAATGTTCAGTTAATAGAAATACGAGTCGTGTGGGGTGGCCACAGTCAAATAAGATTATTGTTTAGATTGAGACAGACATCAGTTATTATGATGATATCCACATTTAACAGATAAAGGTCTTGTTTCAACAATTCAACAATTTTAGCACTGTAACTTATTTTTCAGAATAGTGACCATTAAGAAAGAAAATCGTAGATACAATTATATGTTCAGCCCTCAACTTGTTAGTAAAGAATGCTTTGTGGCACAAGCATGCAGTGTCACTGCTTCAGGAATGACTTGTGCCTGCTGATCATGCTCTCAGGTATGCAGCCAGTGTAAAGCGTGGAACCCCCATCGCGAAAACATTCAACATCTTACTTCCCGCTCCTGAAAGAAGCCGAACAGGATGCAAAACGAAAAGGTTTATTTTAGGTTACCTGCTGGTAAAGGAAGCCAATGTAAAAATGATTTTAGAATGAAAGCAAAACCAATGCCAAAGTCACACGTATTAAAAATTATGAGTCTTATAAGAAGCCTTGGGTATCACTTTATAATAACTTTCAGTAATAAACAGTAATTAGACCATCAATAAACTATTATCTCATTATTAGTAAACGTGTGATAATGATTTATAAATTATTTCTAAAAGATGAGTTACTGTATTTAGGCCTTAGTAAATTATAATAATAATTCATTTTATTTATATAGCGCTTTTCTAACACCCAAAGATGCTTCACAATATCAACATTGATAACACGACAAAAGTAAACAATTAAACAGAAACAGGTGGAACGGACAGACAGCAACAACAGTTCTAACTATACTTTTTTTTTACATTCATATCATGGTTCTAAATACAAGGTATTCCATATACCACCATTTGGCATTTCTCCCAGATTTACCCAACCCTTGTTCAATCACTCTGTTACAATAGGAATTGAATGTAGACTGCACAAGGAAGCTTAATTTTGTTAG
>JAVQIZ010031258.1:0-17500 GCA_036023535.2 Galaxias brevipinnis
CCCCCCCCCGCGGGCCCCCCCGCCCCCCGCCCCCCCCCCGGGGCCCGGGGCGCCGCCGCCCCCGGGCCGGCGGCCCCAAGAGGGGGCTCGGCAGATATGAGCTGAGGCTCCAACTGGTCAAGGCCAACTTCCTGTGTCTCTGTCATTGCATCCTGAATGTCACCTTTGGGACTAGCAGAGCTCCCTCTTGCTCTTTCACACTCACACACACACATTTCTACAGAAGCACACACACACACACACACATTTCTACAGAAGCACACACACACACACACACACATTTCTACACAAGCACACACACAAACACACACATTTCTACACAAGCACACACACGCGCACACACGCTCACACGAGAACACACTGGATGTGTGTCACATGGCAGGCCGTTAAAGCAGCCATCTGTCTGTGGCCAGGATGAGGAAAGGCTTTGTGGTACGTGTTAATGGTCCGTCCCCCGTTCCCGGTCTATTTTCGAGGCCCCGGGGGTTCCTCTCCAGCGCTCCTCCTCGTCAGGAGGTGTTAGATGCGCTTCCTGACTCTGTGTCTGCCTGCAGCCCTGCGCTCCCTCCCTGGGTGGGATGACTAAAGCGAACCCCAGCCCTCTGACTCAGCCTTTCGCCATGTGTGGAATCTAACGCCACCCTCCCTCTCCCTCTCCCCCGTCGCTAGGTTCTTCAATGAGCTGGAGGACAGGCACCAGCAGAGCGTGGTGATCGACGACATCAGTGACATCGTCTTCAAGCACGCCCAGTCCAACTTTGACCCCTACGTGACCTACTGTTCCAATGAGGTGTACCAGCAGAGGACCCTGCAGAGGCTGGTGTGAGTAACAATAAGAATCGATTGCATTAGATATAGCGCTTTTCTAGACACGCAAAGCGCAAATCGTCAATCACCCCCAAAAAGATCATGCAAATCTTTCTTTCTTCATAAAAGAGACTGAGATTGAAAAGGCATGCACCTTTCTCCACGCGTAGAAGAGACTAGGAGACAGATTTGATGCAGTCGTTTGTTCGTTCACGCTCTCTGTGTAGAATGTCGACCACACGTCTGTTCTGAACATCAGAGTGCAACCAATTCAGGTCAAAACTTCACACACACACACACACACACACACACACACACACACACACACACACGGCTTTCTCAGATAACTCACTGATTGGACACAGTGAAGTATAGCCTTTGAAGTGTGTCACGGCCCAAAATCACTGGGCTGGACAATAAAGGGAAGCCACACATTATTTATCTAACTCAAGAATCTATTTGTGACTAAACCAAATGAAAATAAGGTCAAAGAAGTATTGACGTGTCAGTCTGTAAAGTCAGTGGTGTGGGAGATGCACGGCTGGGTGAGAAGTGCGGTGTGGTGTGTGTGTGTATGCCGAAACAAACCCTAACCCATAAATCGAAACCAAATGCTGCATAGCATGTGGTGGGGCGAAAGAGACAGAGTGCCAAAGGGGCCATCTTTAAATAGGGCAGCTTCACAAACCCAGGTGCTCCACATGTCACTGACGACCCTGCCTGCCAATCACCTGTTTAAACGGCATGGAGCAGCCAGGCAGGACCCAGACAAGGCGACGGCCTTCACAATAGGCACACTGTATCCCCTCCCCCCCCCCCCGTTTCCACCCTCTCATGTGACTTTTGTCTCTCTTAAATTACCCCTCTCGTCCTCTCTATCGTGCTCCCTGTTTCCTTCCATTTATCTCTCCTTCTTCCCGTGTGTGTGTGTGTGTGCGTGCGTGCGTGTGTGCGTGTGTGTTTAGGTCCAAGAGTCCGGCATTGAAGGAGGTGCTGACCAGGATCGAGAGCCACCCAGACTGCAGGAATCTCCCCATGATATCCTTCCTCATCCTGCCCATGCAGAGAGTCACACGCCTGCCCCTGCTCATGGACGTGAGTCTCAACACTCACTCACTCACTCACTCACTCACACACCTAAGCACATTGTGAGCTTTGAAGCATCAGCTGGGTGCTTGACCCCCCTCACTCTCCATTGCTGATTTTCTTTCACTTTCTTTTCCAAGTAAAGAGAATGGACTCTTTCTTCCTTGTAGCATTGTCTCTGCCTTTCTCTCACTGAGAGGAAGTTTACTCTTGCGTTCCTGACGTCAGAGTCATCCTTTCACACCACGCCATATGTTTAACATTTCTTAGAACAGGCTCACCTTCCATTTGACTTTACTTCCATTTATGTTCATTTGTTTCCCTTTCCCCCTTCTTTTTCCAACTCTTCCCGTGTCCCCTGTGCTCTCCATCCCTCTCTTTCTCTCTCTCTCTCTCTCTCTCTCTCTCTCTCTCTCTCTCTCTCTCCCTCTGTTTGCTCCCCTGGGGCCCTGAGGTTTGGGTTTATGGTTTCGGGCTCTAGGACCCTGAGAAAGTGTCTCTTCTCCTCCCCTCCATATCCCTTTGTTTAGAATCGTAATTACACCAACCAGTGATAAAGTGGTGGGAAGTGTTCCCAACTTAAGAGCTTAAAAGAGTTCCCAAAGTGTGTGTGTGTGTGTGTGTGTGTGTGTGTGTGTGTGATCGTATTAACAGCCGTTGTTGTGATCCCTCTCTGTGTTCCAGACCATCTGCCAGAAGACCCCTAAAGAGTCGGACCAGTACGAGGAGTGCAAGAAAGCCCTCCAAGCCGTTAGCAAGGTCAGAGGCCACCAGGGGTCAACATAGATGACCCTCCACCCCACAGGGGACTGAACGGCGTGGCCCGTGTTCACAGCACTGGTGTCCCAACTTGGAAACTGACCGTGTGTGTGTGTGTGTGTGTGTGTGTGTGTGTCTGTGTGTGTGTGTGTGTGTGTGTGTGTGCGTGCGCGCAGGTGGTGAGGAAGTGCAATGAGGGAGCTAGGACCATGGAGAGAACGGAGATGATGTACACCATCAACTCCCAGCTGGAGTTCAAGATCAAGGTGAGGAGCTGGACTCTGGACTTTAGACTGGGATGCCCACTCAGTGCTCGAAGGGCCACATGATCCATATCTCTCTCTCTCAGACACTTGTGCTCACACACTCTGGGGCGTGGGTTACACACACTGGGGCATGAGTTACATTCCGGCCCCCGTAACTCCGCGTGCGTTCCCCGTCCAGTTCCCACGCGTTCCCGTTGGAACACAGACGCACATTCTTTCGTTCGTTGGTATGAGCAAGTGTGCATGTGTTAATGCGAACGAGTGTGTTTTAAGTAGGGTGTGACACGCTGAGGGATGTTTCTCACTGAAACATTCACTCTCCCCTGAACAGATACGTGCAAAGCAAACTTGAAAACGTTTGAACCAAGTGCAAACCGCACACACAGCTTGAAAGGCACAAGTGTGTGTGTGTGTGTGTGTGTGTGTGTGTGTGTGTGTGTGTGGACAGTGTGGGAAATGTGCAGTTGGTCCGCGTGGGACTAGCAGATGTCAACAGGCTAGTGAACATACCCTCAGCCCCCACAGCCAGCTGTTTGAGCACACGCACGCACACACACACACACACACACACACACAATCGCACGACCCCTATGCCTAACAGGGTAACACAGCACACGTTAACATGCCTTTCCCTCCCCCTCCGTGCTCCAGCCCTTCCCCCTGGTCTCCTCCTCACGGTGGATGGTGAAGAGAGGCGAGCTGCGGGCCTTCGTGGAGAACAGCATCTTCCTGAAGCGCACCACGCGGCAGCAGGTCTACCTCCTCCTCTTCAACGACGTGCTCATCGTCACCAAGAAGAAGAGGTGTGTGTGTGTGTGTGTGTGTTTGTGTGTGTGTCTGCTGACTTTTTGGTGCGTCGTTGCTAAAGTGTTTTGCCCCCCTGCCGCGGGTGCACTGTGCGTGTGCACGTGTCCTGAGAGTGCCCGCGCCGCGTGTTGGTGGTGTTTGGAGTTCATGGGAAGGGTTATCCTTGCGGGTGACCTGGAGGGGGGAGGGGTGGGGTTGGTATTAGTGTTTCCCATTACTCACCTCTCCTTGTCCCGACACGCCAGGAGTGAAAGTCAACTTCCAAACACTGTGCGTCTCTCTGATCGCTGTGTGCATGGGTGCGTGCGTGCGGGTGTAAGCCTCTGTCTATACAGGTGTGTTGCAACCACTTGTTTGTGGCGAGTAAACGAGTCCCTCCCAGGAAGCTGAAGGAGGGGAACCACCTCTCCGCACACTGAATAGATCTGGTTTGATCCTGGTCTGGCCTCTGGTTCTTTACAGTGGTTAGCTCGTTTAGATAGCAGCGGGCGGCCAGCTGGCACTCAGGGGGACAGGAGGGGGACAGGGGGGGGACAGGAGGGGGACAGGAGGGGGACAGGAGGGGGACAGGAGGGGGACAGGAGGGGGACAGGAGGGGGACAGGAGGGATGCTAAGGCTCTCCTCCGCTCCTCTTCCCTCTCTCACCATGCCTTCATTCACAGGTGTGTGTCGTTTCAGAGCAGGTGCGCTAACTTAACAACTCGCCTCTGAGTAGTGTCAGTGTGTGTGTGTGTGTGTGTGTGTGTGTGCGTGTTTGTTTCTGTGCTGCCCCTCTCCATGGCTGTCACATTCACGCATAGACGGGGTATCGTGCGAGGGTAGTGATGCTGCACATTTTCAGGCAGAGCCCCCTTTTTTTCCATTTTTCCTCTCCAATGTTTTTTGGAACATATAATCTATACGAAAAGTAGGACTTCCCTGAAGCAATATGGTTTTCATTTGTGTGTTTGTCCGTGTCACGCAACCTGAGGGAGAAAAAAAACCCTGTTTTCCTTCTTTGCCCTGTTCTGTCTGGAATACATTGCTCTGCGACTCTTGCCTCGGAATTCCTTGGAATCATGAAAACATTTCAGATTTTTCCAGGAATCCAGTGTGAAACAGTTGAGTCCAGCAATGTGCTGTGTCAGACCTGTGTCAGGTTCCTTGGATGAGGAAACAGGACTTTTGTGTGCTCAAAATTTGAAGCTGTGTGTGTGTGTGTGAGTGTTTGCGCGTGTGTGTGTTTGCGTGTGTGAGAGGAATGGGAAAAGCTGTTATAATATTGTTCTGCAGAGAGAGACTTGGGAGCCCCTGCAGTGGCATGCTACCCGCCTCCACACCATCTGCAGCTCGCAAAAACACAAACACACGAAGGCTACACAAGGCTACGCCAGGCCCGTTAAGACCACATACTAGAACCACTCATGGACATGGCCCACTGCCTAGCGTAAGCCATGCTAGGGAAGCTGGTGTTTGGAATCAAAACAGACTTCTAAAGTATTACATTCATAATGGCTCCGATGTCCTTTCCTTACGTTTCCCAGCAGTTAAAACCGTGTGCTTGCCAAAAGTTACAAAGTCCATTAATTTCAAACCATAGTTCCCATAGTTCCAATTAAGCATGCAAGCCTGCCCTCAGCTCGGCCTTGCTCTGCTGAGTTAGCGTCGCGCTAAGCTAGGTTACGCTGGGCTACGCTAGGTTACGCTAGGTTACGCTAGGTTAGCTTCCTGTGGCGGTACCGTCTGGTCTGGCTGCTGCTTGGCTCCTTCTGGCTCAGAGGAACACTTACATAACTTTAAACCATAACAGCTGGCCCTTCTCCTCTCCTCCGCTCTTCCTCTTGTTCTCCTCTCCTCCTCTGAGTGATGCCAGGCCTTATCTTATTGCTGTTATTGTTAAGGGAGAGGATCAACATCCGCCCCAATACCCTTTATTGTCCTTTTCCCTCCCTTTTTGGATCTTTTATCGCCACTGAACTCTGCCTCTACTTTGCCTACAATACTATGTAGGATCCCCACGTAACCTCTATCTGTGTTGTAGGCTATTCGGCATGTGTTTGTTTGTGTGTGTGTGTGTGTGTGCGCGCGTTTGTGTGTGTGTGTGTGCGCGTGTGTGTGTGTGTGTGTACATGCTCTCTTCCGGACTGTTCTCGATTTTGTTTGTGTTAGTTTTGAGTCTACCAGGAAATTCTGGTGGCATCGGAACATTCTGCTCTCCCTCTCCACACTGTAAACGTCCTCCTCCCATCATCTCTCCCCCGGCTGCTCTCTGGAGAGATGAGCTCTGGGTCCTGTCTTGTCGTGTTGTGTTGTCTAACCGGTTCCGCAGTAGCGGGGGCAGTCCCTCCAGCCCCCCCTGACTACAGCGAGGGAGACGTCTCTGTTATCACCCACTGCAGCATGGTTGTCATTCCACCAGAGCTCATCGCCCTAAATCTCTCACTCTCTCTCTCTCTCTCTCTCTCTCGACCACCCCTCCCCCGCTCTCTCTCTCCCTTTTCTCTTTTCCTCGGCTCGCTGGTAACATTCCGTCCTTCCCTCCTTGTCTGCGTCCGGTTAACGTCTAACGGATTATTTCAATCTATGACAAACCACATTGGAACAGCAGCTTCGGCTTGAACATCCACAAGGAGGACAACATTTCTCCTTCCAGTTTTCAGGCAGCGCTCCCCGTTCACACACACCCACACCGACACTCATTCCACGGAGTGCTGCAGAGGGCATTCCAGAGATGCTCCGGTGGCCACAGTGTCTTAACGGCCTGTGCTCTACAGGGTGGGGACGACTGTTGGGATTCTTCTAGCTAGGAAAAACAACCTGCCTTCACTTTTTACTTCTTTACTCTACTGGAGCGAGGAAATTAAGAGCCAGACTGGCCTCTCCATTCTCGAACCCTCACCCCAACTGGGTTCAATACGACAGCAGCATGAGATCCAGCAGGTTTTCTGTTTTGAAGTGTGTACACGTTCTTCACAGCGAGGTGGGCGGAGCAGGCTGCAGTCTGGCATGCCAAGTTGTCAGAGCCAAGAAGGCCTGCCTGCCTCCCTGCCTGCCTGCTTTGTTTTTCTGTTCACGGTAGCAGAGCTCCCCTGTGGATCTCAGACACCTCTTCAGTCAAACGGCAGGCAGGCAGGGAGCGGCAGCGTGAGGTTTCACCTCAATCTGCTCTGGGTTAAGTGGTCACTTCCCTCCTCCTCGGTTGCTCTTTAATCTCAACTCTACACCCCTCTTCTTCTCTTTTTCTTCTTCTTTGTGCACTCTGTCCTCCCCTTTATCTTCCCTCCTGCGCCCGTCTCCTTCCCTCTCTCTTTGCTCTCCTTCTTTGTTTTGGAGGCCTCTGATTGGTAGGGGAAGGGGGTTGGCGGTTACTTGTTGACCCCTGTCTACTTTACAACCTTTCAACCATGAAAAGCTTCCCTATCCAGCCGTTTCAAAACCCCAAAGAGCTGGAGACCTACGTGTGTGTGAGTGAGTGTGTGTGTGTGTGTGTGTGTGTGTGTGTGTGTGTGTGTGTGTGTGCTACCTCTGCATATGCACGTGTGTTTCTGTTTATTTGCACATGTGGCCATGCATGTTAGTCCATGTGCTGGCTGTTTTCACATTTCTACATGGCATAACACAGCTGGGCTGGAATACACGCACGCACACACACACACACACACACACACACACACACACACACACACACACACACACACACGAGCAAACACCGGTACCGAGAAGCAGTGGTCCCTCGAGTTTCCGAAGTACTCCCAGGTGTTCCTGTCTACTAGACTGTCAGACAGAGAGACTCCATAATGGGGCCCAGGTGCTCATGGGAACTGTAGGCATGCGCGGAGTGGCCAGAACATGTGGTGTTACCTAACAGGCCGTAGACCCAGTGTCCGTCTCCACTAAAGACTCCCTGCTATGTTCACTGCATAGTGTGCCCTCCCCCTCTGAATACCATCAGTCGTCTGCTTTCTGAACTAATCTATCTCAAACTGTCCTTGTGGGCTCATCCCACTCAAACTCCAGGGATGAACCAATA
The DNA here is from genome assembly GCA_036023535.2 of Galaxias brevipinnis. Classification (NCBI taxonomy): domain Eukaryota; kingdom Metazoa; phylum Chordata; class Actinopteri; order Galaxiiformes; family Galaxiidae; genus Galaxias; species Galaxias brevipinnis. The sequence continues at coordinate 7,736 of JAVQIZ010031258.1, forward strand.
CGTAAGCCACTGTGTGGGAGGGCTCCAGTGAACTCCATGGATTCCCACTCATCCCTTTCCCTTTCCTCTCTTCTCTGTCCCCCAGTGAGGAGAGCTACACGGTGATCGACTACGCCCTGAGGGACCAGATCTGGGTGGGGCCCCAGCAGCCCGAGGACGTCAGCCTGTCGCCCGTCAGAGCCACCGCCGGCATGCTGACGTCACGCCAGACCGGCGCCAGCCAGCTCTTCCGCCTGCGTTTCCGTAGCAACCACTCGGGGGAGAAGGTGACCATGGTCCTGGGCGCGGAGCTGATGTGAGTGTTTTTGTGTGGCGAAGCCGTGGTTTCTCCTCGATGTTTTGGGTGAGGTAGCTGTGGCAGCATTGACACGCAACCCTTCATGCAAAAAAAGCATAGTGGGCAAAAATGCACACACAAGAACTGCAGCCCTCTAATTTACATTTGAAATGTCCTAGCACAGTTTCCTTTAAACCATCGATCAGGAAAGTCAAATCAAAGAGTCCCGCTGTCGGCCTCTCTATTGTTGGGAAGTCCTCTATTTACCACTGTGGGCCTCAACACACCCACCTCTCTCTCTATTTCTCTCTCTCGCTCGCTCGCGCGCTATCTAGCACACATACACGCCCGCACACACACACAGCCAGGGCAAAAACTTTACGGAATTCGTTCTCAAACATTTAATTATTATCTACTCAACCGACCTTGAAATCAGCAGAGCCGATTAATTAAGATATTCAATGACGAAACCTTGAATTATGGCTGTGCAGGTTTCAAAAAAATGCAGTCTAGACCATTAGAAGTGTGGGCCTTGAGATGTGGCCTTGCCACTTTAACACATGAAACTTTATTTCAGAGGGAGAGCTTTCCCTCACGTAGGCCACAGCGAGCAGAGCTGCACTTTCAGAAGATAAAGGTCATCCAAACAGTCCTGTGCTAATAATTGATAAACATGGTGTGTTGGTTTTACTAAGCCTCTGTAAATGAGTGGAATAGGAGGCGCACACACACACACACACACACACACACACGCTTGCCGTTCTGGCGTCATGTTTTCGTTGTATTTCGTGAGTGTCCTGTTCCTCCTCATTCCTGCGCGGGACAGTAGAGCTAGCCGTTGTACTTTCACTACCTAAAGTATGTTAGCTAATTCTCCGGCCTGCCCAAGTACATCTCCAAGTACTCTGTACTTCCTCGTTGGCCGGCTCTCACTTTGAATTGGACATTTGACACGGAGTTCATGGTTGTACACCGTGCTGACTGATCCTATTAGTCGGCCATATTGTCTGCGAGAGGACGGATTTGGTGCAGCGGGAGATGTACTGCAATGGTGTGTGTGTGTGTGTGTGTGTGTGTGTGTCCCATCTAAGCCTGTGAAGGAATCGGCCCTGAGGATCCCAACTTGCACTCTGTGCACCATAGAGGCGCATTCACACACTCTCTCTTTAGACCCCCCATTCTATGCTTTGTGTTTGTGTGTGTGTGTGTGTGTGTGTGTGTGTGTGTGTGTGTGTGTGTGTGTGTGTGTGTGTGTGTGTGTGTGTGTGTGTGTGTCCTTAGGGAAAGCCCCCACATTCCCCCTCAGACAGAGTAGGGCCCCCGTCAAGATGTAATGTGTGGGCTGCGTGCTTCTGTGTGTGGTTGCACCCACTCACTGTAGAACTGAATGAGCTGACGAGAGGAACGCTGGCCACCGTCCAATGGCTAGAGTGGTTGCTAGGCATTGTTACGGCGGTTGCCTAGCAGCAGCACGTTGTTCCCTCCCAACCCGTTCCCCCTTCCCGTGCCCCTCGCTCAACCCCAACCCTGCCCCTCGTCTTTTATACTGTAGCCGTGAAGCGCCTTTCTTAATAATGGCTTCAGGAACAACTTCCTCTTTCACCCCCATTCCATTCATCCTAAGATCACTGATCCACCAAAACATGACCGCTGGAAGTGACACTGCGCGAGCCCATCCCTCTGTTTTGTCCGTCTTTTTTTAACGAGGCAAAAAAAGGTTTGTAGATTGGACGAAGACTGGATTCTGTTGGGCCTTCAGCTTCTCAGCAGCCTGGCTCTACCAGAGGACCTCTTTGCTCCTGTTCCTTAACAAAGCATTAGGTGGTGTGTGTGTGCGTGCGCGTGCGCGTGCGTGTGTGTGTGCGTGCGCGCGTGTCAGAGCCTTGAACGTATTCCTATCAGTGGGCTGACCCGGAGGACAGTAGTGCCATGCAGGGGGGGGGGGCAGGAAGTACAACAGACAGACGGACAGCTGGAGAGGAGGGACAACGGCGGCCCTGTCAGACGGCTGTCTGTCTGACGTTTGCGTTTCCTTCCACTCTGTCTCAGTCTGCGTTTGTGTCGCTCCTTTGTGTGTGAGGGAGACTTTGTCCGTCCCTCTGCCTCCTCCACGACCCCTGTGTCCCAGCCAGCGTCGTGAGTCAGAGAATGGCCCTGAAAAGACGGTTCTCTGCGTGTGTGCGCACAGAGAGAACAGAGACGTCTGGAGCCAAACAACAGCTGATGTGCTAGTCTGACAGAGAAAGGACAGGCAGGCCGACGTACAGCCAGCCCGGTTACATAACACTGGGACCAGGGGAGGAACCAGGCCTGTTGTTGTAGACTTTGGCCACAGAAAGTCAAACCAGCTTTCATTTTTAATAAAAGAGAAGCAGACTGGTTTACAGGAATCAGGTTTCTCTCTGGAATTCTAGTCGGGTTTTCCCTGGCCAGTAGTCTAGGGGTAAGGCACTGAGAGTTGGATTGTTTTTCTCCCTGAAGTGGGAATTCCACCGGAATACCTTTCCTGGGCTGTGGCGGGGGTGAACGAGGGACTGGGAAGAGAGGGAACTCGGGAGAGGGCCAACCATAAAGCGACAGGAGAGCACGGAGAAGAGGGGGATGAAAGTGAAATGAACGTGTTGACATCGAGTGTGTTGGTAATTCAGAGATGGCGGAGAGAGAGAAAAAGGTAAAGGGGCGAAAGGAACCCCCCGTCCCTCTGTCTCTGGCCGAGGACCCCCATGGCCCCTACAGACAGTGCAGAGCCAGGCCTCCTGTGGTCCTCTGGGGAAGGTGGACCGGCCATGACTCACCAAGGAGCTGTGCCGCCGTGTGGGAATGGAGAGGCAGAAAGGGGAGGCTTACGGCCCTCCATGACCCGATGCTGCACACGGGCTGAGTTCAACCGCGTGGGATCAGGGGGCCGCCATCTGCCACATACACACACACACACAAACACTCTGACAGCTCAGGGCTGTTTCGACCTGAGCCCCTTTGGTATGTGCCTCCACCGACCACCACTAAAAGTCTCACACACATATGTGCGTGCCAGTCTGTGTGTGTTGCAACAGCGGTGTGTCTGTGTGGAATGGCAAGGCAACGAGGGAAAGCGTAGTTTGAATGTAAACTATCTCAGCTGGTGGGTTGTACCGTGGGAATACACTACCTGGTGTGTGTGTGTGTGTGTGTGTGTGTGTGTGTGTGAGAGAGAGAGAGAGAGTGTGTGTGGGTGCTTGCCTACAGCTGTTAAGCTCAGTAACAAACAACTGCGTTTCCCATGTCAGTCTACCCACATTCTATCTGTTCCATAGTTGAATAGGTTTACAGACACACACACAGACTCTTCTCTAGTGTGCCATTTCCCTTCAGGGTCGTTGACACACACACAGTCGATGTAACTGTCTTTGCAGAGAATAGGATTCAAACTCTTGTGCCAGTCAGAGGACACGTGTCTAGGCCTGTGTTCCTGTGTAGCTCTGTGATCCCAGGACTCCCAGAATGCATGTGACCCTGGAGGCCGGTCTAGAGTGACGCAGCACTCCCACCTGGCCTGTCAAAGTGTGCCACGGTAAATTCCCTGAACCCAGACGCCTGACCTGAGTCACATTTAGCCCACTCAAGTATAGAACCGAGACTGAGGATAGTTACACCTACAGAACGGAAGGGCAACGGCCAAGAACGATCTGCAACATCGCTGCCGGTAATGTTTATGATTGACACACATGGCGTGCTTTCCCAACACTTTAGTGGAATATGGAGCGTGGTTTTATGGCGTTACGACCGAGTAGATATGGTCGGGCAGCGATCCTCAGAGTAATTAGTGTCTCCAGGCTGACCCTGGGAATGTGCTGGGAAACGGAGAGACAAGAGGACGGGATGGATCCACAGCAGGGACGGATGACTCACTCAGCAGGCCCGATGTGACCCAAAGTCCAAAGAGAATCTCTGAACAAATGCATGTGTGTGTTTGTGTGTTTGTTTTGGGAGGGGTGCTGAGTCACTGGTCACATCACCCCTCCTGAGTCTGACCCCCCCTCCTCCCGACCCCCTTTTACCACTTTTGTTTAGCTTTCTATTCTTTGGCTGTTCTCTGAGCTGCGGACAGGTGACGGTAAAGATAGGGTTACCTGGAAACCTGACCTCACCCGTTCCCTCGCGCGCCGACACACCCATTTATAAGAAAGCTAGAGCAAAGCAAAGCAGGTCTGTTCTTTGCTAAGAATCACCCTTTGTCCCCTTTGCGTCTCGATACAAAAACACCTCTGTTCTCCCACAAGAGAATGGATAGATGGGCAAAGTGAGGAAAGGGGAGAGGAAGGTATGGAGTGGGGGGGGGGGGAGATGGAGAGGGGGGGATCTAGAGCTCAAAGGCTTAGTAGAATATCCATTTGTTCTACTCCCTGGGGAAATATAAAACCTTTGAGGTGCTCTTGATCTTTTATCAATAAAATACATTCTGGATTTGTCCCAGGGGCTAGTGTGCTCTGTTTGAATGCTACTCATGCTAAAACTATATTTGCCAGCTATTCAAAGTGAAATTGATTAGATAAAATAAAAATAAAAAGTATAAACAGCACAAAAAAAACTGCAAAAGAGGAACATCATTCAGCTCTGTTATAAAAGGTTATTTTCTATTTATTAAATTGACTACTGATTATGTGAAATTGAAGTGTGTTTTGTTGTTGCTGTGTAGGAACGAGCGTGCCCGCTGGATCAGCGCCTTGGGCCAGAACAGCAGCGCAAAGAAGAACCAGGACAGAACAAGTGAGTTCTCCTCCCATTTGGTCTCACAGTACCACCTAGTGGCCACCAGGTAGAACATTCAGAATGTTATGTTAAAAACGCATTTCGTTTTACACTCGGCACAGTCTTTCCTGGCTGGATATTTAGCAGCTTCAGCTAAGCAAGCCAACTCTGTGTCAGTGTCAAAGCCCCCGTTACGGGATGGGTGCGTTCCAGAGGTGTCACGGTCCGTTCACAGTATGTGGTCTGTGTTGTGTTTCCAGACGCCATGCAGGTTGAGGTGACCAGGACCTACACAGCCAAGCAGCCCGACGAGCTGTCCCTGCAGGTGGCTGACGTGGTGCTGGTGTCACAGAGCGTGGAGGACGGTACGCAAACCACTGGTGCCCTCTCCCTCTCTCTCCCCCTCTCTCTCTCTCTCTCTCAATCGTTCCTTAGCTTAATGTGTTCCTCCTCTTTGTCTCTGTGACACATTGCTTCCCTGTCTTTCCTCACACCCTCGCCTCTCTGTCTCTATGGGTAGAGGCTCTGCATCCTTGAGAGGGTCTATTCCCCTGGACTCCTCTTTCCTCCTTTGTTTCCCCCTTAAAGAGTATTCACCATGGGGACTATTGTGCAGCCTCTGTATTGATCTGGTACCTGTTTGATGGCGTGAACATTAGTGCACACACACTCTCTCTCTCTCTCTCTCTCTCACACACACACACACACACACACACACACAAAGGGTCCCTCCGGAGGCCAAAGGGCATTGTGCTCTTTGCATCTAGAGTGATCTTCTTTCAAGTGTAAAGTGCACGATAGAACAAACGGAATACATCATCAAACACCAAGACTTTGTTATTTGAGGGAGCATGCTGTGCACATGCACGCGCACGCACACACACACACAAACACACAAAAATAAAAGTTTTTACTCTTTCCCGTTTAATGTTCCAGACCACTGTGTGTGTGCGTGTGTGAGTCCTTACAGACTATTTTTCTTGTTAGGTTGGTATGAAGGGGAGCGACTGCGGGATGGAGAGAGAGGGTGGTTCCTCTCTGAATGTGCCGAGCCAATCACATGCCAGGCCACCATCGAACGTAACGTGCAGAGAATGGACCGCCTCCAAGGTTTAGAGACCAATGTATGAGCTGGGTCACTAGACCCCATCCCTTCCTCACACCAATGAGCCGTCTCCTGCCTATGTACATTAACAAGAGCTTTCTTAGCTTGCAATTAGCACCAATGACAAGCAACCAAGCCTCTTGGACCAACAGTAATGGCCGCCAATATCAGCGGTGGCCCGTCTTCCATGTTGACTTATGAATTAGCTGTCCAGTGTTGGGCACGTATTGTACTCTGCCAGTCCTTCTGTCCAGCCATGTGATTAGGCATGCAAAATTAGCTTTGTGTTTGTTGGTGACTATTTGCTGACCTCTAGTTCCAATGATGAATGGCCTAGAATGCTTTTTTTTTTTTATTAAAAATATCTATAGAAAACACAACCATACGCTTCGTTTTCAAAGGACATGAGTGGCCACGGAAAGGACAATATGAACACATCAGCGACCGGAGACCAAGACGTGGAAAAGCGAAAGGCAGTGCCAGACGTGTACTTTTAGGATGGCTGTTTGGTAGAGCCGGTGCTCACTGGGAAACTGAGTTTGACCCATGGCCGACAGTGACACGCGGATACCCTGATCTGATTGGTTACAACCACTGCCAACGTGACTTCTCTTCCCCATCATGACAAATAACATATTTTGTGTATATAAAATGAATTATGTTTTTGGCAAGTGTCAGACTGTGTTGGGGTATTGATGTCGATGCAGAAAGTGAAAACGGGGTGAAAGTAGAATGGACAGCACCACAGATGAGGTTTGGGTGTGTCGGAGGGCAGCAGCAGGAGTGGACCCCCGGTTTGAAAGGGGCCCTACGGACTCATTTCCTTTACACACCCTTCACGCTGACCCTGAAAAACACCACTGGCCGTCAGTGCTAACATGGGAGTCTTGAAATGTGATCCATGAAACGTAAAGAAACGCTTCGCCCGGACCAACGTCTTCTACAGGCGAGCCCAGGCCTTTCTGAATGAGGTTTCGAATGTCTTTATCAAGGAGAACTGGAAATGGAACGGCGTCGTCACCTGTGGATAAGGAGCCGAGGCTCTGCTAAGGAGGCGCCCGCTCCCCGCCTGTCGCCTCAGCGAGGTAGACGTCGGTGTCAGCCAGACATTCGTCATCGCGCCCGTCTGAGAAGGGCGGCCCGCGGTGACGGAGAGGCTCTGGAATGGTCCAGCGGTGATGTCACAGGCGGGCAGATAAATATAACCACCTTGTGATTTGCGACGGTGACGCAGGCCAGATGAGGCGAAATCAAATAATGTGATGCTGATTTGCGCGAGTCTCTATAAATCCTTGTGTCTGTCCGTGTGTGTGTGTGTGTGTGTGTGTGTGTGTGTGAGACACAGGGAGATGTGAAAAAGGCAGGGGCAGCTTGGGCCGGGCTTTAACGCGATTGTTGGGTGTGACTCATCTCCGAAGTGTAACATTGGCAGAGAGCGCAAGTGATCCTGCTACAGTCCTGTGGTTTGGGCCGTGATCGTACCTCTCAAGCCTTGATAGGGCCTGGAACAAACCCAGCTGCCTGGCCAAAGGAACAGGGGACAGTGGAGCAGCACAGGCTCTCCCATTAGCCAAATGTAACGAGGCTTTGCATCATGCACTCAGGGAAAATGACGTAACGACGCACGCCATGAAACAAATCGTTAATGTGCTCTGTGTAAATATGAATCAAAAATTACGTCCTCTACTTTGAACTGTGTATATGCCCTCTTCAAAAACAGGTTTGTATTTCGATAAGCATGTAAGAAGTCTTTACTTAAACCTTAATAGATGGCTGATGGGTTCATCAAGTGCTACTTTGATAATAAAAAGTGAAATGATGGATTGCTTTTGAGGGATTTATTTAATTTGTGTCATAACTAAGATCGGGTAACAAAGAAGAAAGGGGTAAAAAAACACACACACTTCCCAAGGATGTTTAGGGAGCCAGATGTAGTGCCTCTCACGAACATCCATTTGGATACTGAACAGATGGGTGAGTCATAATACTTTAGGAGGGCCATTACATTACTGTAACTAGATTTACTTGTCTGACAGCAGACCTACGCTGAGCTCGGTCTTCTACAGCAGTGCGGAGCTATACTTACATTTGTCCATCCTCTAAAACAAGCTGCTAACGTACGTCTTTCAAAATGACAAATCATCCAATTACTTTGGCATAACCTTCTCCGGTTCATTTCTAGAAAATGTTCCGTGATAAAACCAGGGAAATATGAGTGTGACTACTGGAAGATACAAGGAGGCCAATTAATCCTGGGGCCAGGATGCTTGACCTGGTTTGATAGCCATGATAAGTACGGGACATTTTCCATCATCTGCCTGCGCACAGAAGAAAACACAACACTCCCCATTACTCACTTACTTCTACCTAGCTAGAGTGATATTTTTCAGTCCGCTCTTTATTATTATTTAACCCTTGACTGAAATACAGAATTAGCGTCTTGGTGACATAGTATAGACTTAACACTGGCAATTCTCCTGTCCATGTTCATTCATATTTGCTATAGCGTGGCCTGTTCTGTACCCACATACAAAAGGAGTGCTCGAGGATTACGGGCAGATTCTCAGAATTCAGTTGCTCAGTATTTTCTAGTCCACTTATAATATAAAGAATGACGATGACATGGCTTCCTCCATATCCGACGCCAGCCCAGCCATTAAGCAGCTGGGCTTCAGAACTGCACCTCTGTGGGTGTGTGCGCCATATTCGTCAAGATCAATCGGTATCTAAAGGTCAAACAAGTAGCCGCATACATAACAATATTTAGACTTAACTTATTGTTGTGTTCAAGAGGATCGCCGTTTCAGTTTTGTTTCACGTTCACCTCCCTTGAACGACCGAAGGAGTGTCTGTCCGTTCCACGAGTCTTTATCAGTGTGAGTGACATCTCGTCTCACCGTGGAGAGAGGACCCGCTTTCCACCCTGAGCAACGACCCCCCCCCACCCCCACCCCGCGTCCACGACAGGAGGAGCGCGGGCGGCCGCTAGTCGTCTTCAGCGTCGTCTTCGTCCAGGAAGAAGCGGCGGGGGGCCACGGCTCTGGCGGCGGGCTCCCACCTCCGGCCCCCGGGACAAGCCTGGGCACCGCTCCGGCTGGGCTTCTCCTGGGTGGTGATGAGGTCTATGATGGCCGTGATCACGGCACAGTCCTTGGACTGACGGTCGCTCCAGTCCACGGGCGCCGGGTTGCGGATCTTCTCCTCCAGCAGAGAGTCCAGCTCTCTCTTCAGACTCTACGGAGCCAGTTGGCACAGGTTCAGAGGTCAATGGGGAGCAAAGATAAATGAAAAATAAATCAGTCAATAAAAACGCCTAAGGACCGTGCGTGTGTGTGTGTGTGTGTGTGTGTGCGTGTGATGTGCACGTAGCGGCAGCCCACCTTGACGAGGTGCGCGATGCGCGCGGGCGAGGAGAAGACGATCCACTGGTCCACGGCCACCGTCTCCTGGCCCTCGTCCTTCTGGATGGAGATGTCTCCCCCGAAGAACAGCAGCGAGAAGGGGGACACCTCCGTGCAGTCGTACAGGAAGATCTGCCCCGCCGCGGGGACACAGGGACACGGCGTTAACACACACACACACACACAGAGCCCTCCTGTCACGCGGGATGTGAGGCGTCCCATTAAGACGGCGGAGGGAGAGAGTGTGTGGTAAT
>JAVQIZ010031258.1:20000-23213 GCA_036023535.2 Galaxias brevipinnis
TCTTTCCACGAGTAACACTGGACACGTAGCTGCTAGCACGACTGCAAGAGCTCGGAGAGGAGAGGGTGAGGACAAGATGGCGGTGACTCACCTGGAGCGTGTTGGCAGACAGGAAGTTGTCCCAGCAGTACTCCCTCTCATACCGGGGCCCGCGGCGCTTGGCCTCCTCCCAGCCCTGGAAAAGAAACACGCCGCATAACCTCGTCACCTTTGACTTCAACACTAAGACCTTTACACACAGAGAGGGGAGAGGGAAGGCTATTTGGGAAGACACTTGGTCACTCACCAGGAAAGCGTTGACAATAGTGAGGTGGTCGCTCTTGGTGTCCTTTGACAGGAGTTTCCTCTTCATGTCTGCTAATTTCTCCTTGCCCTGATGGAAAGGCAGATATATTGGTGGAGACCACAGCCAAACTCACACATCAGTCTGCACATAAACTTCACAGTCTGTGTTCCTTTGAACAGTGTCGACCTGTGTGTGTATTTGACAGCAGAGTGTGTGTGTGTGTGTGTGTGCTGACGCTAAGTGTGCACCATGGGTATGAAGAAGGGGTCTTTGAAGCTGAGCGCGGCGGCAATGGTGAGGACGGGGTCCAGACAGCCCAGCAGGGCCCCAAACAGGATCAGCTTGCCGATGTGAGGTTCCACAGGCAGGCGGGCCAGGTGGAAGCCCAGGGCCGTCAGACACTCGGAGCGGTCCAGAGCATTCTAGAACAGGGGACACACACACACACAACACACTACTCAGACGTCCAAGTAAAAACACACACAAAAAGGTAATTTCTTTAATCCGGCATTTTTTTTTTGCTCTGTGAGATATCCTACTGACTATCTCTCTCGCCCATGGACGTTGGGGGCAGGGCCTCTCACCAGGTCTTTGAGGTGTTTGATGGCCAGCTCCATGGCCTGCTCAGTGGGAGGGTCCAGGGCTTTCCTCAGGAACTCGGCGATGGCACCGAGCTTCAGGATCTGACCAGCACACGGCGCAAACATCAACCACATCCTTCAGTCACTTATATATTATAGATTAGCCCACATATTGTAGGTGCCAGAGTCTTTGGTGAAGATGATACAAAAGAGATTGGTTTAATACATTATGAAGTTCATGCTTTAGTTCAGTCTCGTCAAGCATTAGCGTGCACGTAGCGTGGGGAAGACATTACAATGACGCTTTAATTACACCACCACAAAATACTGCAGAAAAATACCCAGATACCACATACACTCGTGGAACCGCAGCTACCAAGCCCTCTTTTAAAAGGCTTACATAAGCCAAAGCAGAGACGCAAAAACTCTGTTCTATTCTTAACTTGGTGTGACTAATCAAAGAGAGCATGCCGCGTTGGACTGGCCTGCCTGTCAATAACTGACGTGTGTGTCCACAAGCGTGTGTGTGTGTGTGTGTGTGTGTGTGTGTGTGTGTGTGTGTGTGTGTGTGTGTGTGTTGTGGCTGTCCATTAGAGTGTGCTGCGGTCAGTGTGTTGACGGTGGCTGTGCCGGCAAATGGGCTGATGAGTGCATTAGACAGCCTCTCTGCAGCTTTGTGTTCCATTAGGAAGTGGGGCGGGCGCGAGAGGGACGCGTCGTAGGTCTGACAGGGGGAGAAAAACAGACAGGAGAAAGAGAGCGAACGAGAGCGAGAAAGGGAGGCAATTAAAAAAGTAAGGGTGTGGGGGGGAACAGCAAAGGAGGAGTGCTTGGGAGAGAAAGATATGAATAGATATGTTAGCACATTGCTATTTACGTGTGTGTGTGTGTGCGTGTGATGGGGCCGGAGCCATGACTCAGTGGTAGAACATTACCCAAGGCATGATTAGGTGAGAAAGGCTACATTCAGTAGAAGCGTCAAAAGCAGGGGTCGAGTCCCCATTTACCACTAACATGACCTTCTCCAGCTCTAACGGACTAACAGTCTCTCTCTCTCTCTCTCTCTCAGCACCTTGATCTGCAGGCAGAGCTCCTCCAGTGGGGTCCTCATTATCTCGGGGAGCTGATAGGCGTCTAGTAGGCTGGCCCTAAGCCCGTTGTATAGGTGGAAGCACTTCCCAGGACACACCCTGTGAGCGCGCACACAGACACACGCACACGCACACGCACACGCACACGCACACACACACACACATATACATACACGTATTCACACAGGAAAAGGCTTTGGTTAGGATGGTTTCATGACAGCGGGTCCAAACGGCGGGGCGGAAACCACAGCGCTAGCTTGGGGGGCTAATTGGGCCGTGGTTCTGGAGGGATCTTGTTAACACGAGCGAGAGAGCGGCGACGGCCTTGTCTTAGGGCTGCTGCCGCGGCTAATTGGTGCCTGGCTCAGAGCACAGCGGGCCAGAACAGATGGCTGTGATGGGGGCTAGACGGAGGACAGAGAAACTGGGCAGCCACGCAGAAAGACTGCCTCCTTTAACCATGGATGGGTGACAGCCAAAGGGAGAGAGAGAGAGAGAGAAAGAGAGAGAGACATACAGGAAGGGGTTGAGGAGTAATGAAGAAGACTACCTGCCGGCCCGTCCTCTCCTCTGCTTGGCATTGGCCAGGCTGACCCACTCAGCAGCCATGGTGCTGATGTTGTTGTTGGTGTCAAAGTGGGTCTCCTTGATCTTTCCCCCGTCTATGACGTACACCACGTCATCAATGGTGATGCTGGCAGCCCAAGGGTCAGCGGTGTGAGGGAGGGAGGGAAGGAGGGATAGAGTGAGAGGAGGAGAGGGGTGAGAGGAACCACTTTGCAAAAGCTAAACCAGTTATGGAAAGAAGCAAGACAAGAGGCATATGCTAATAGAAACAGTGGCGATCACACACATTGACACACACACACGCAAATAGAACCAATGCACTTTGAAAAGTGTAGTCTATATTTAGCATTACAGAAAAATAAGGTCAGTTGGAAGTTCATGCAATTTGCACTCAATGAGTGTGTGTGTGTGTGTGTGTGTGTGTGTGCCGCTGTGTGTATTTCACTTTTATAAATGCACTAACAAGCATTGCTGTCAGTTAATGAATACTAAACATGGTGCGCCCATGACAGCCCTCGCTAGAAACCCAGACACTATATGCTAATTAGTCCAAATCTGAGGCGCCTATCAAGTTAAGTGCTCTTTCAGCTGACGCAACCACGCACGCAGACACACAAACACAAACACAAACACACACACACACACACACCTGCTAGAAATGAGGATGCATTTTCCATTCATCACTTCT
>JAVQIZ010031313.1:0-10159 GCA_036023535.2 Galaxias brevipinnis
CTCTCTCTCTCTCTCTCTCTCTCTCTCACTCCTATCTCTCTCTCTCTCTCTCTCTCTCTCTCTCTCTCTCTCTCTCTCTCTCTCTCGCTGTGGCTCCCCATTCATTTCAGACCAAGGGAAGCTTAGAAGCTTTAAGTCGGATTACACGATGAATTGTGCCGAGAGAGAAGGCAGTATATTCTCTTTGGAGTGGAGGCCGCTGCCAAAGGCCAGCGTAGAGTTCCATCACCTGGGTAAGCAGTGAGCGATCTCTTCCAATTCCCTTCTAACGACGCTCGTTGGTTTTAGGGCGAGAAGCCGGGGCTGAGGTTGGATGCCGTGGTGCTAATCTATTATTTAGTGTTTCACGGGAGGGTGGTCCTGAGGATTTCATATGGCCGCATTACAAAGAAAATTGTGCCCACGGGAATCGCCGGGCCTGTGTGCTGTGGAGAGCAGTGATTTGAGATGAGGCATTAACACAGTGACAGTCTATCTGCTCACACCGCCCAGTCTGTGCAGGAAAACACAACACAGGCCCTGGCAAAGTTTCTGTGCCGTTATGTCTTTATCTTTATCCTGAAATGGTCATGTCTGTCATACAGATGTGTGTGTGTGTGACACCAGCGTCTACAATGATGACGACTCAGATCACAGCGCAAGGCCTCTCTCGCTCTCTCTCTCTCGCTCTCTGTCTGTCTCTCTCTCTCTCTCTCTCTCTCTCTCTTTCTCACTCTCCGCTCATTCTTTCTTCTCCTGTTGTGATATTTTGGGGCTGGGTTTCATGGTGACAGGTGAAGGTTGGGTTGGCATCATCAAAGTGAGCCGGGACAGATGTGTGTATACATTCCTTTTCATGTATATTTGAGGAAGTATTTCAGAGGCTTTTCAGGAGGTTGCATCATGCCAGGGAGATAACGTGGCGCAGACAGCCGTTGTTTATATATAGTCGGCTGGAAAAATAGTAGTGCCTAGATGACCTCCCAGTATATTTATAGAAAAAGTATGTATTTAGCCTCCTGAGTCTCTGTATTTATTAGAGGGCGGGTACATACTTCCCCCCTCCAACATATTCTCAGACTCGTCCTGCATTAGAAATGCCTTGCCAGTTAAAGACGCTGTCAAATAAGGTAATGGGGGGTGCTAACTGGCGTTTGCATCCATAGCCGTTGATCGACTAAGTGACTATGTTTGGATGAAGGCACAAACATGTCTTCTCCAGGAACAGACACAGATATAGATAGAACTCCTTTGAACTCAAGGCTTGAGCCTCCTTCCTCTGAGTGTGGATCATAGTCCAATCATATTACAGTTTGACATTAGTGTTGTGTAATAGGGAACTAATCGAAATCAAGTAATTTGCAAGTAATCCTCAAGTAATGTTTGGAAGGAAAATATAGATGAAAGCAGTGTTGAATATATAAAGTTGTATGCAAACCATTTTGATTATCAAACTATGATACACATCAATGCACAATCGCACATATAACAACATTGTCACACACACTGTTGACACAAAATAAATATTCCAAACCCCTTATCAACCCTTTTAAAATACATGTGCTCTCTCTCACTTATGTGCAGCAAAGCTGTACTTCGATGAAGTTCTAAGTTCACCAGGTGTGTGGGAACTCTATCCCTAATCCTCTACCTGCTTATGTCTTGTCCGTGCAAGTGCTTGACAGTCAGTCTAGCCTAAAGAAACATTCCAAGAACTTTCCAACGGCACTGGAACTGGACACTGGCACGCGGGCTGGCCTGGAATGTGTGGGTAGGGCAGTCTCCATTCTCCAACCTGGGAAAGTTTAACACAACATGGCACTCGAGTTGCAGTATGACGCAAGGCCGGAAAAAAGAGGCCAGAGATCAGGTTGTAGATGGCATGTCGGAAACAGAGACGTGGTCTGTATCGGTCTCACTTCAGAGCTATTGGGAATATCTTAGCCGTTAGTCTATCTACATGTTAATGCATGTGTTCGCTAAGGAAGGATTCACTACAACGTGCCGTAAGAGGAATCCCAGCAAGGGGATTGGATGAACAAGGCTGAGTACAGTAATCGAGGACTGATCCCATTGGCTCACCGGTGATTAAAGCGGGGAGTTAAAGTGTCACCAGACCCACGGGAGGAAGTTTGTGTGTGTGTGTGTGTGTGTGTGTGTGTGTGTGTTAGTCAGTGACCAACGGTTTATCTTACTCCCAATGGACAGCAAGGAGCACTTTTCAAGCCCGACCGTGCTCTGGAGAGAGGGTCGGTATACTTCTATAAAAAGGTGCAGCAGTTGCAGGCACAGAGTGGAGGCTGGGGCGACTCTAAGTGTCATAACTCTCCCCCCAAAGAGCGGGAAAGAGAGAAAGTGAAAGGACGCCTTAATGGAGACGGTGTTCAGACAGATTAAAGACGGCATTTACTTGTGAAAGTAAGTGTGCCAACACTTCAACTCCCCTGGCCTGTAGACGAGTGATTGTGGGAAAACCCCTTGAAAGAAGGCTGACTCAATTCCTTAAGGGCTGATGGGTATTGATGTCCAACTTAATTAGCCTGCCTCAAGTTGGGACTAGGCAAAGACACCTGCCGAAGCCTTTATTTTCCAAAACTGCTTTTAACATCATAGAGAAGGCGAAAATACAGCTAACATTACCGGATGTGGGTGTGTGTGGGTGTGTGTGTGTGTGTGTGTGGGTGTGTGTGTGCGTGTGTGCGTGTGTGCGTGCGTGCGTGCGTGCGTGCATGTGTGTGTGTGTGTGTGTGTGTGTGTGTCTGCGTGTGTCCATGCGTGTACCAGAGCCCACACAGACAGACACGTGCACATTTTGCCGTTCTGTGCTGCAGTCGATTGAAAGGTTGATGTGGGTGGACCAGGAGCAGATGACCCCTACGACCCCTCCATCCCTTCCTGCTCCCGCCTCCCCGCCTCCCCGCCGCCCGTCTGGAAGCCTTCCACCGCCGTCCCATTGTGAAGAGACCAACGCGAAGCGGCAAGGAGGAGGAAGTCCTCGGCTCGCTGTCGGAGTCATTGTTGTCTGCTCCTCCGTCCCAGCGGCCAGCCCGTGTAACATTCCACCCGGGAATAAGCCTCCGCCGTTATTTTCCCTCCCATTGTACACGTTGGATATTTCTCGTTTGCAGTCACCACTCCAAAAGCCCCGCGAGTGTAAAGGGCCGGTCCAAATACAGCCGGATGATTCACTGTGTCCCACAAGCTCAACTGCCTGTGTAATAGAATACACAATAGATTTTGATAAGTGGCCATGGTTCCCCCTGTTCTTGGGGACTGGCCGTGGTTATTTTAAAGCAACCTTTGCACAAATAAAAGGGCACGGCATTTTTTAAAGACAAGTCAGCTGACGTGGAAGTGTGCGTTGCGGAGACGGGGTGTGTGTGTGTGTGTGTGTGTGTGTGTGTGTGTGTCGGTGCTGTCCACGAATGTTACATTACAGCCTAGTAGTCGTCTCTGACCTTTCCCATTCATTTCAATAGGCCGTGGTTGGCTACTGTCAGAAAGGCTTACAGTGCTCGTAAGGGCTGCCTGCTTCCTGTCCTCTCTCTCCCCATATGCCATCTGCAATGGTTGCATGACTGCACTTCATCTGTGTCATCAGTGGCAATGCACCAACCACGCGTGCGCACTCACACGCACAGACACACGCACGCACGCACGCACGCACACACACTTCGCTACAGTTATTATTCCCACAACCAGTAGCTTTATCCTTTAATTGTGTTTCGTTGCTTGTCCCTGAAGACTTCATTACCCAGCAATCACAGGGAGTCTCACTTGTTTGCATTTGGAACATGAGAAAGGCATTTTTAGATTATTTCTAGTCTGTGCAGCCACACCAATTTCTCCTCTCTGGAAGACAGAATTAGAGACATATTTCCAAGACTTAGCAGTGTGAGGGTTAGGGGGATGGGGGCTGACGTTTCTCACACTTTGTGTGCTTAATGATGAGTCAATCAAACAGACCAAAGCACAAATGGTCAATTTTAGAACTACGCGTCCCCTTCACCCCTCAGACCAGGAAAAAAAAACATTAGGACGAACCAATCCCTGCTGTCCTAATGGTGACAGATAACAACCGAAGACCACCGTCTTACACTCTGTAAGGGCTGGCGACACATTGGGCCTCCACAGGCCTTACGCAACCACCCCCCAGTGATTGTCTGACTTTATTACATTCCAGGAAGTGAAGCTCCAGCATTTTAGGCAGAAAAACCCCAGCGGAGAGGTGATTATCTTTGGAAAACGAGTTCCCTCATTTAGGGGGTGTACGGATGCGGAGGCCTCCCTTCAATAGAGGCCTATTATTCCAAACGACTCTCATTAAGGCACAGTGAAATTAGGCAAGCTGCGTGAGTGTTTAAATAAAATCTTTATTGTGCAGAAGTTGGGGAGGCAGAAAGCTCCGCCGTCTTCATTAAGGGGCCTCTGACGTAAGAGACGGAACCTGCGAGGCCGAGTGAAAAGGCAAGGCAGGCGTCGCTGATTGACACCCGTTAGGGAGGGGCAGGACGTGTTAGAGCGCTCTTTGTGCTCCAAGACTCCAAGAACCAGGAACGGAGTCTCTCAGGTTGAAGAGCGTACTCGCTTTCCGACCCGGGACGTTTGAATGGCGTTTGGTTTCCAGCATTTGACTGAACGACAGTGTCGCGTCGAGGCTGAGATGGATCTTGCGAATGCTCTTCTGTCAGGAAGGGGGGGGGGGGGGGGCACAGGCTTCACGTCCCCTTCTCGGATGTGACACGCTTTGTAATTCCATCGGCGAACGCGGCGCAAAATGACCACCAGGGAGGGAGAATACACGGCTCTGTGCCGTTAGCCTCCTCCCAGCGGTTCAAACTGTGCCCCCTTCAATTGCCGATCTGTCAGAGAGCCTTCCAGCTAGACGGTTATGCAAAAGGGCTTAGTGTGGATGCTCCTGTTAACGGACTGCACTGTTTGGAGAAGGCCATGGTACTGGAAGACTACTCTGGACGGTTGCCATTGATTTGGAGTGTGTGTGTGTGTGTGTGTGTGTGTGTGTGTGTGTGTGGGGAGCGTGTGATTGTTTGCGTGTGTGTGTGTGTGTGTTGCTTCAGGGCTTCCGTGTGTGTGTGGATAGTGGCTGGAGGTGACGGTCCACTGGCAGAGAGGATTGACTCCCGTCGGCGCGCCCGGCTGTCTCCACAGCTCCACTGGCATCCTGGCACCGGCACTTCATTTGCATGGAGTTTGAAATGAAATGGATCCCTCTTGGCCTCGTCACCGCCCCCCCACCACACACACACACACAGACAGACAGACAGACAGACACACAAAGCACACCCTTTCACATGTGTTGGTTCCATTGTAGGAAGGGACTGCCCGTCCATTTATTTTTAATATTAAAGAAGTTTGAATGAGCAGGTTTTCACCTGACAGACGCGCGAACCTACACACCCTTTCCCAATCTCTCCCTTGTTTACAGCCGCTCCGTGATAACCCACTCGCTGTATATTCATATGCTGTTTGGGTCTCCGGCCCCTTAACATTAGTCGACTACAGGGAGGTGATGGAATGTGCACATTAAAATTCCATCTCCTGCATCAGTACGTTCACCGTTGGTCAGGAGCAGGCCATAAATTGCCAGCCATTATTTTCGATTAGCCAGGTTGACACCGCGGCCCCCGTCCCGTCCCCTTCCCCCGTTCCCACCCGTCACGACGGCGGCCCGCAATATTTCCGTCGCCGTTTCATTTTTATTATTTTTTTTAAGATTGTCCCCGTGGCGCGATAGCAGAAAGCCAGGGCCGCTCCCCCATACAAGCCACCGGGCCCATGGTATTAATGGCGCGGCGGCGATAACAGAGGAGGTGTCCTGCTCCTCAGTGGTATCTCCATCTTCAGGCCCATCCCTTCTTCCCCCGGGGGGCTCGGGGAGCAGAGCTGTCATGGCTGGTGCAGAGGGGCTACGGCCAGCCACTCTATCACTGAGATGCTGGACATGGCTAATTCCCAGGACATCAAGCCCCTGCAGGATCCCCAAGCCCCCCCCCCGCCCCCAACCCCCCGCTGCAATGATCAGTTGTCTGCTCTGCCGTCAAGCACCAATTTATTTATTTTTTTTTTATATATTGTTCTGAGACCTAAAAAAAAAAGCTGAAGTCCTAGGTTACAAGCAATTTGAAAAAGTGCTAATTATAGGGTCTGCAGAGCTTCAATATCTTTTAATATAACTGTAAATCATATCCTCCCACGCGAATGTGTGCTCGCAGGGCATTTATTCTGGTGTTCAAATGAGCCAGGCAGGCATGAAGAGACAAGTCTCCCTCTGTCGCTGGCCTGATCCTGGGGATAGTGCAGAAACAGATATGGTCGGCTGCCAACTTCAGCGATAACAGATGCTTGACGCGAGAAGGGCAGACTCCAAATATATGACGTCGGGACACAGCCCAGATTGAGTGAAATAATGCGACTATCTCAATGAATGTCCCGTTTTGGAATATCATGACTGCAGTCAGAGATACAGTGGAGCATTATCATAAAGATGTAGGCAATTAGTCATCACTTTCAAATCGTATGCCAAGTTATACGAGTGAGATTAAATTCCTTTATCTGCTGCCCTGCTGCTCACTGCCTCGGCTTCAACTGCATAACAAAGAGTTTAAAAGGCAGGTGAGCATCGATCAAGTCAAAACAATTCAATGGCTGAAGCTTCTGTTTTGAACACTATTTATTTAAAAAAAAAATGTACTTCAGACCGTGCTTAATGAGTTTATGGATTATCAGTACCGCTTTCTTGCCCGCTGCCTTTTGACCCTGAGGTCGCGACCCCAGCAGGAGGGCTTTAGTGCCGGGCTCGTCCACCTCTTCTGTGCACACTGTCAGACCTGTTTC
Organism: Galaxias brevipinnis; assembly: GCA_036023535.2. Taxonomy (NCBI): domain Eukaryota; kingdom Metazoa; phylum Chordata; class Actinopteri; order Galaxiiformes; family Galaxiidae; genus Galaxias; species Galaxias brevipinnis. The sequence goes on from JAVQIZ010031313.1 coordinate 6,835, forward strand.
TCTTTTACTCTGCCAGTGTAAAGACAGGGGTGGTAGATGGTAAATATAACCCTTTCAACATGCAATGCAGCTGTTATGTGGCCGTTTTGTCTGGAAGGCTGGGAGTAAAAAAAAAAAAAATTTAAAGTGTAAACTTTAGAGTGCATGTTCCCCATGTATCAAATATATTCATACTTAAACGATTGCCTTTTTGACATGGAGATCAAAGCCCGTCTCGGCATGTAGGAATACTCAGGTTCTACTGACTTTGAATTGCCACTGTTAAGTCTTTGAAAGTAGTCTTGGTCTGAGAACCAGGGTTACATCCCCGTCCAATAGCACCCAAGTGCTAGTTTGCCTGTCACTCAAGCCCCTGGCCGAGGATGCCTCATATAGTGACTCCCCTTGTGTCCTGCTGACTCGGCCCCTTTTCAGGAGCGTTTTTAGAAGATGAGGCAGCCGTCCCAACAGGGGTCAGAGCTGTTGACCTCTCCGTGGCGAGCTATCAATCTGCCCGTGATGACTTGATTCATCCCCACTCAGACGAACAGCGGGGTGTGACCCCTGGTGGCTTTGGCACTGCCAGCATGGGTGTATTTAGGAACACAATGTCAGTGGAATGCGTTTTGACTAAGTGCACTGGGTGGTTTGTCCCCCAGACCTTTTAGCGTATTAACCACAGTGAAATGAGAATGATTACAGTTGGTTAATTGGCGAATGGTTCCTTGTGAGTTTATCTTCAATTGCAAAGCCAAATATGTGCCTTTACCAATAGCAATAAAACATGGCTTTCTCTATGTAACCTGCAGTAGCTAACTATTTATTGTATGTGCATGTGGGATTAACTGTGCTCTGTAAAATGGCTAAATTTGTAAAGGCTTGAGACTAAATCTCTAACACATGAAATACAACTTGGTCCACGTCCACTATAAAGTTAGGCATGTGGCAGCAGTAGGGTTGGCATTATTGATTTGCATGTAATTTATGATTTCTTTTGGAAATAGAGAAAGTTCTTAGGACAATCATTTCGCCATTCAGCTCAGTCTGGGAAATAAAGGGGTTGACAGGTCATCAATGATCACAGAATATGACAGTAAATTGTCTGATATTGATTCATTTGCTAGTATTTTTCTCCCCTCTTCTTTTGAGCGATTATGCTTAAAGCGAGACCAAGCACTCTCTAGAGTATTGGATTTTTGGCTGTTTTCCAGCACCCTTTCAATTTATGATTTATTTTGTTCCACCAGTTGAGTGATGCTTATGGGTGAGCCCAGACAAAAAGTAATAAGAGAAGAAAAGGGATATATTTCACACTGTGATTGATATCCCTCAGCACATCCACAAATGGCCTTGCCAGTAGCATTGTAGACCCGATAAAAAAAAATAAAAAATAAACGTTTCTTGTATTTTTTTTTCTTTAGCGCCCTGATGAATAAAAAAGCGGGGATATCTAAAATCTTCCAAAATGTCTGGAGCCCGCTGTCACTCACAGCGAGACCAAGGCCACGATTCTCCAGAAGCCTTTGGCATGGTGGCAACCGTCCCCAAAGGTGCTGGTTGCTGTCAGGGAGCATCGGCATTGTCTGGGCCCTGATCTTACCGGGCGGTACCTGATAGACCAAACAGACCCCCCCCCCCCTACCGCTTATTCATTCCGACATGTGTTCACACACCTCCTTACTTCCTAATTGTGTTTGATTAGCAGTGACCTTGGTTGTAACCTTTTTTCCTCGTCTGCTTTGGCTACTGCCTTGCTGTTGTTTCTTTTGTTCTGGGGGCTATCACATTCCCTAGTAGTCTTTATGTTGTGGTCAGGCAGGACTGCCAGAGCGATGTTCAAAGCGTAATTGAATCTTCTACATGAGGATAAGTGGCCCTCGGATGTCTTTTGTGGATAGCCGGATGATACTGTTATACAGAGCCCAACAAAATGATAGATTCCTAAAGACTTTTTAAATGCAGTGTCCTAAAAAAAAAAAAACTACAATCCTATTTGTTTTATTTTCTCACTGTGTTTGGTTGAACAAGGACAGATGTTCCCCCACAGTGTTGACGGGTCAACAATAAATGCCTGACTCGACTTGTCTATGGAAGCAGTCCTCGAATCAACAGCGATCCTGCTCCCAAGCCTGAAGGCAGGGCCAACGGAGTTGTCGGTTCAGTTACGCGCTTGTGTCTTCACCACCGAACACTGACACTGGGGCGGGGGCGTATGTTCCTCCTACCGTAAACCTCCAACAGCAGGGTAGGATTTGGGCAGGTTTATTTAGTGTGTCTCCTCTGTGTGTGTTTATTAGCCTCCGGGCAACAGCCAGCTCGGAGCATCTGGAGTCTCCCCTTCATATCCCCAATCCCTTTTGACTCTGTGCTCTCTCTCTCTCTCTCTTTCTCTCTCTCTCCCTCTCTCTCTCTCTCTCTCTCTCTCTCTCTCTCTCTCTCTCTCTCAGACACACACACACACACACACAAACACATATACACAGAGAGAATAGATCTGTGGAATACCAGCCATATTAGGGAGTATAGGTCAAACACAGCGATTCACATGCCCTGCTATTTAAGTATGCATTTGAACCTTTTTGACATCACATTCGGAACAGAGCGGAATGGCCTCTCTATCAGGTTTCTCTCCCACAAATGAAATGTCCCTCGTGGGGAGCGGGGCTCTGAGGGTCCTCTACCAGCATCTTCTAAATTCCTGATTGTCGCATCAAAGCTATGCCGGCAGTTATGGAGAATTGAATAGTCTGGAGGCAGGGTCAGTGCTCTAAATAACTCAGTCGCTAGGGTAATGGGTGCAGAGGCCCATTGGATTGGGAGATAGTCTTATGCATAAGTCTGGATTTGTAGTTATGCTACCATTTAGTAACATAGGTAACATAAACGCTCCCCAAGAAGAAAAACTGCAGTCACATGAGCCCATTTCCTTGTCCGGATAAATCCATGCGGCCGCATGGGTTTGAAAGGGCTGTCCTAAGGAATAGGGAGGCGACGGGCTCCATCCGCAGGACTTCCTCTCTGCAGAGCTGGGTGAGGCTGCTGAAGTGGGGTTTGCTCTGCGCTATTGATTAGCTGGTTAGCCCCTTGAAAAGCCAGGAGACAGCACCGACAATGAGCCCACCCTCCCCCCACACACACACACACACCCCCTCCCCGGGCTTACCGCTGTGAGTTAGTGCCACTCCTCTCTCTCCCTCTGTTTTTCTTTTATGCTTCCCCTCCTCTCCCCTTTTTTTCCCTCAGTCCCTCTCTCCCTGCCTCTGTGCCGCGGGGGGGGGCGGGGGGGCGGGGGGGGGGGGGGGGGGGGGGGGGGGGGGGGGGGGGGGGGGGGGGGGGGGGGGGGGGG
>JAVQIZ010031315.1:0-13696 GCA_036023535.2 Galaxias brevipinnis
ACGGGCGAGTGATTTTGGATGGAAAGGTTACACAGGGGTCTTTTGTTCCGACCTCTGTAAAATGACCTCTAAAGTATAGGCATGTTGAAGGTAACACACTGACCACCTCACAAAACACACAGCCTTCCTCATAGACTATCAATCAAGCTTAAGGACCATCAACCTTTCCCCTTGATATCTGTAAACAGCACTTTGCTCGATGAGATATGACCCCTCGTTAGGTCACCTCTCCTCAGACAGACGGTCTCTTAGACACATCCTATGCTTTGCAATGTTAATCTACTGTAAATATTTACATGAGAACATTAAAAACTATGGACAACCACTATTTGATCAAAAGCAAATGCAAAGTTCTCAGATAAACTATTGCACGAGGATGATATCAACACCGTTTGTTGCTGTATAGGGCAGGCTAATACATTGATTTTGCTTGGGAATGAAGAGCACCTTACCTGCATTAGAGTCTGGATGGAGAAGGAGGGAACATCGTTGGCGGAAAGCGAGGTCAAGAAGGAAGAGACAAGGAAAGAGAGAATAATACATTTACAACATATTGTAAAAACCATGGTCAGACCTTAAATGTTCTAAGCAATGAAAGTCAATAAAAATTCACATTTTCCCCAAAAAGACATACGGTATAACATAACTTCCCAAATGTTTTCCCCGAGCATAAAACCGTGACTGTCAAGCCGTTTAGAGCCTCCTTTAAACACCAAGACTGGTAATGAAAAGCTGAAACACATCTGCAACGGTCTAAATCCCTCAGGTTTACTGGCTGCAAGTGAAAATTAAAAAAAAAAACATGCTCCACATGAACAAGCTTCTTCTATATATTGTACTAGGTACATATTTTATGTTTGAAAGATTTTAGTATCTTTTTCGTTTAACTTTTCTGTCTTTTCTTTGTGCATACAAATAGAAATGTGATATCTTTACTTGGGTGTATAAGATTCCAAGGATAAGGAGGCTCATTTGTCATTACTTACAAAGCTACACGAAAAAGGTGAATTCGAGTTTGACGTGACGCCATATTTTCCACACAACTCGCAGGACGACTGTGCTGTAGACGCAGGTTGAATATAGGTTAGAGTGCCAACAGAGGAACTCTCTCTGTGTGTGGCAACACGGCCATGTTCACTTGGCATGTGAGTTGTATGGAGAGCACGCCAGGGCCAACTCAGGCAGAAAAACACTCGAAACAAGAACATGAGCGAATTAAACGAGTCGCCAAAGCAGCATGACACCAGTAACAATGCCATAGATACACATGTACGTGTAGCCGTACCAAATATAATGAACACACACATGCACATATGCACGCACACTGGCTCAAACACTCTGTTGGCATCCTGCTATGTAACAGATGGAGAACAGTCGGAAGGTGGAACAGTGTGGAAATGTGTTAGTGTATGTGTCTGTGGTTAGTTGGGTGAACAAGATTTTGTTCCTAAAAAAAGCTGTTTTTGTGGGGATAAGTGGCCCAGAAAGTAATACTTAGGACTGTTGTCCTACTTTTACCTATTCATTAGCAAGTGAAAAACAACACATCTTTTTGAAACCCTTCTAATAAGAATAGTAACATTTTGGATTTTTGCTTAGCCTAAATAAGAAATAAAGGAAAGCAGTGACAGCTTGAGTCATGAGCAGAGATTAAAATAATTTTCAGACATTTTGGTCTTGTCTGCCTCATCTTTCATTTTTGGAAACAGCCATTTGATGCTAAAATAAGATTTGTTCTCCCAAAGATCCTCATCTTCTTAAAGCTCAGATAGACATTTTTAGACTTCAATTAGGTCCATTATCTTATTTCTTATGAACCAGGAAGAACCTGCCACGTGGAATCATAGACCATATCTTTGATTTGCACGAAATGTCAGATAGAGGCTGTGTCAAAAGAACAAAAAAAAACATTCCTGAGATCTCCACAGGAATCTCAAATACTGTTCTAAAGCTCTAGTGGTTTTGGCATCGTACTGTGTAAAAAATTACAAACATGCATCATCCCGAAATGAAAGCATCGGATTAAGTCACACGGAACCCGGGGATTATCAAGAAACTGCAGATTAAAATGAACATTTACAGTGACCCCGGTGCTTGAGTAGCTGGACGGGTTGTAGACCGGTTAAGCAACATAGCGTTCGAGACACACAGATAGTAAACACATAAAAGTAGATAATAAGAAGGACCAGGAAACAAACAGGATGCACCAGATAGAGTTCAATGGAAGAGATGGCAGAGAGACAATACAAGAGGGTAGGAGAAGTAATGACATGCATAACAACGACCGAGCTAAAAAAAGGAAGGGGAGGGGACAGACAGAGGGAGAGGAAGGTTAGGTAAGTGGGCTGTGTGGCGCTCACCCTCTGTTGGATGACGGCATGCTTGTGCTCCAAGTCTCTCTTCTCCATGGCCGAGTCAATGACCAGCTGATCCAGCTAAACACAGGATTAACACAGTGCAGTCAGGGAGGGCAGGAGAGGCAGGGTGGACCCACACACACACACACACACACACACACACACACACACACACACACACAGTATGTGTCATCAACACACTTGGCATGACATTACTCATAGTCAATGATGTGTTGCTGCCTACAGTATGTTTCTGTGTTGAATGTATGTGTGTCCAGTTTTAAATCAGTCTGGGATTATGGCTGGCTACATTTTGCTGACGGGAATATGGGATTACACAGACTGAGTTAATGGGAGAGAGAGAGAGGGAGCGAGAGAGCGAGAGAGAGATGGAGAGAGAAAAAGAGAGAGAAATAGATAGAACCATGCTGCTCCCTGGTCATGTTGCAACCCCAACTGATATGTTGATATGTGTTTTACGACACGTGCCAGAACTAAACAATATCATTGAGTACACATGCATGTGTTTGCGCCGACCTCTGCAGCCAGTTTTTTCATGTAGGGATCAATCTCATCCAAGATGTTGTAGCCTTGCTGGAACAGTGTGTACTGAGCGTGCATGAACGATAGCATCTGAAAAACGGAGTGACAGATTGACAGACAAAATGTGTCATAGATAATGGTTTATACCACAGTATTAAATCATTTATGTATATCAAACTTCAATAAAATCAATATATCTAGGTATTTCAATATTTTTCCATTTACAAGTACAGGTCCTGCGTTTCTGGGATTTCACTTGTACACACACACACACAGGACTCAGACATAAAGAGAGGCTAAGCTAGTTCGCTTACTGCATCAAGAATCTCAAACTTCTTCTTGGCCTGGAGAACATTGATCTACACAGATGACAAAAGACATCAGAGGAGTGATGCAGACAGTATAGAACAAGCAAAATGTTTAGTCTACACTACACCTACTGCTTATTTGGGTGGAACATTAACCTTTTCTGAGGCAAATTCATTACAAGACAAACCAACTAGCACCCCTTAGTGGAATATTTATGCTACTGCACTTATAAATTGTACTGTTTACATACAGTATTTGTTCTATATTAGAATATATTCTACCCCTCAAGTCTACATCATCTTCTTCTTTGGGTTCTTGTCTCTTGGTGTTGCCTTAGAAGGCAGGCACAAAGGCTTTCAATTCTGCATGTGGGCGCTTCAGTGTGTTTCAGCTTGTCTTGTACCTGAAGGACGTAGTCGAGAGCTAGATGTCTGAAGCTCTTGCGGCTGAGCGTGAGAGCGCACGTGGCCTCCTCCACTTCGTGGGGCTTGTTCTTGGGGGCCTGGGCGTTCTTCACCTGGGCAATCTCCATGTCCTCCCTCACGCGGTCAAACTGCTTCTTGGTCTCCTTGAATTTACGCACGTCCCTGATGGGGGAGCAGAGAGAGAGACAGCGAGAGAGAGTGTGAGAGAGAGAGAGAGAGAGAGAGAGAGAGAGAGAGTTTGAGAGAGAGAGAAATATTAAAAGAGGAATTAGGGTACATAGGCGTGTGGTGTTCATTAGAAAGACAAAGTACACTCGCTGAATAGTGAAATACAAGTCTCATAATCATGACCTCAACTAGCTAACGCGGCAACAAGACAGGCACATTGACAAGCACTGACACGCAGTGATCAAAAGCGTGCAGAGAGGAGAGTGAAGCGACACTCACTCTTTAATGAAGGTATGGAGCTGCTGCTTGATGGACCTCTGGGCCTGATCAAAAAGGATCTGTGGAGAAGACAGTGAGAGAGAGAGATAGTCAGTATAGACAGTTCAGATTAAAAAAGGTAATATACATGCGTTAATTCTGTGGTTCAACACCAGCCAAACGGAGCACTGCAATTCACGTTCCACAACTGCACTACATCACCTAACCACTAGATGACAACCAGAGGCCAAGTATTTCTTCATAACCACAGTGACACACACACACACGCATGTGCCACACCCCCCTTTATTCATGCTCAGCTGCCGAAGGGGAAAGGAGGGAGGACAAAGAAGGAGGATGAAGGGGGGGGGGGATGGAGGGGGGGGACGGACAGCCTCTGTCGTGGAGCAACTGCAGAAGAGCAGTAAAATAGGTCGATGGCAAGCTCACACAAATGCACACACACACAGGGATTCTGTCTTGTACACACACAGGGATTCTGTCTTGTACACACACACACACACACACACACACACACACACACACCACAGGGTTGCCTTTAGGATGACAGTTAGGCAGGGTGACACAAGTAATATAGACTAGCTGAGACCATGACATTCAGAGACATGGACATGCCGCATGATGACAAGTGCGCTCTATCACACACACACACACACACACACACACACACACACGCAGGGACAGGATGGCTGGGAGGAGTGTGTGTGTGGTCCATAACATTACTATCCAGATAGCGGTGGAGGAGAACGACAGAGTTTGAGTCATTCCCACTGCAGGATTTAGGAATTTATGTTCAAGTTTGCTTCAACATTCCCACGACTCCTCTTCCTCCTCCTCCTCCTCATCACCTTCCACATCCCACAACTAACAAGGAACAGAGTTCCCTGTCTAGACGAGAATCAGCACTTCTGCTGCTAACCCCAAATATGTTGCACACACACGCACACACACACATGCACACACACTCACAATGATTTAATCACAGAGAGCAGAGGACTTGAGTGTTATAAGGATTCAGAAGTGTATAGTAGCTGCAACACTGCAAAAAAGAGAAAGACATTTGCACAATATAAATGATATAATATATACTGAATGACACCATCGAAAAACATCTGTCTCTCAGGATGGTCTACCATTAGCTTCCAGTTTCTTTGATTTCTGTGTTCTACCTTACATGACCTTGTGTACTGATCCACCAACAAATAAAGGGGTTGAAACACCTTTCAGTTATTGGAAGTTAAATGAAAAAAAAATCAGATTTACAAAGTACTTCAGGTGTTTCAGAACTCCTCAACAGAGTTTCAAAATCTACCTAGACACTTCAAAGGTTTTAACATTTGCTCACCAATCCAAACACCAATTGTTAACTTGGGTGCACTCATTTGTATTGTATCAAAGCACAACAAAAGCGTTTTGAACCACTCTCTTCTAACAGTGCTGCTAATGAACGGCCCAAAGCCCAGGCCCTACAGAGAGCTGAGAGAGCCTTTCATCAGTGTCCAGAAACCAGTGGAAAGCATGTACGCTAACAATACCCCCATTACACACACACACACACACACACACACACACACACAGAAACAAATATAAAAGTAAGACACAAATAAAACTGAAAAACAGACTTCCCACAAATACATAGACATTAGACACACATTCACTCAAGCTCTCTGCTGCCAAGACTCTTTCACCATCAAATGCTATTGCTATCCTGTGTGTGTGTGTGTGTGTGTGTGTGTGTGAGTGTGTCTGCACTTGTGCAGCATTGCATAGGTGACTGCCCGTCCGTGCCTCATTGATTAAGGTTTCAGATGGGCATTTAATGTTGCTGCACGCGTGTGTCAACGTTAGTGTCTGTGATGCTAGTCAAGTCTGCAAGCGAAAGAGGATTAGTGAATTCTAGCTGATTAAGATGTTGTGTAATGGAGTTAAGATGAATCTGATCCTACAGTTGAACCACAGCTCAGTCACACACAAAGTCAACATTTTAAATGTTGGAATCTTGGATTAGACACAGAGTAGATCCTATGGTAATCACACACACGCACATGCGTGCACACACACACACAAACATACACAAACACACACTCACACATAAACACACACACACACACACTACAAAACTACATGGAACAGACCACACAGAAGCACTATGGCTTATGGAGAGATTGAATCTACAGTAACCACAGACAAACAGTAAATACATGTAACTGGTTTAAAAAAGACAGAAGGAGTGTTTGTGAGCCTGTCAGGTCCACAGTCATCTATCTATGTCTATATGGCATCAATCTCGATACACATATGTGTTTTATTAAATTATAATTTTTTATATATTTTTTTGCATGACCGTTTGTGTGGCAGACCTGAGACTATTAGTCTGCATGTAACCTGAGTAAGATTGGTACTGGCTGAAAAAGACAATTAGACCCGTTGGCTGAAGCAAGGCAGATTGATCATCAAGTAGTTGGAAAGATTGTAAAATTGTAATTCAACACAGGTTAGGTGTGCATGAGCATGAATGTACAGTATGCAATCATCTTTACGTGCATGTGTGTGTGTGTGTGTGTGTGTGTGTGTGTGTGTGTGTGTGTGTGTTTGTGTGCGTGTGTGTGAACTGTGTGAGCTGTGGCTGTAGGGCTTGACTTAATCCTGCAGTCCCAGCCCACCCCGCCCTGTCTGGAGATGCTCTGAGCAACACAGCAACTCAGCAACAACCCACCCAACCAGCCAGACCTTCCTGGAACGGACAACACATAACGTCTCTCATCCCCCCTCCATAATTCATTTCTCCAGATGAGAAATACTGTGTTCCGAGAAGTCTCTCTACAAGGTCACCTAACCCTCTCTGGCATTTGGAAACAACCCAAACATGCAATCCTATTAAGGCTGACCATATATTTTCCAAAGTGTTGGTTCCTTTTTGTATCATTTTATGGAACGAGGTCAGACAGTCTTAAGGATGCTGAAGTGGCCCCTGAAAGGTAGTGGAACAAAGATGGATGCTCTCTTTCGTTCTCTGGCACTCTATGGTGTTACCAGCCGAAAAACAAAATCCCTCCATCCTTTCGCGACGTGTGCCAGCCTATCTATTAGTGTAATCACAGCAGGACGAGTGCGAAGTGGATGAGAGGTGCCCTCCTGGCGTGTGAAAACAGACGGAGAGAGGGAGGAGAGCAGAAGGAGGGACAGGAAAGACTGGACAAAAAGAAGTAGAGAAGATGGGAATAAAAAAGAGTGATTGGAATGGGGGGCAACAGAGAGGACGAACGGCTTCATGAAGCTGTGGGTGTCTAGCCTGTACTTTACTTTATGATTGTATTTAGAGAGCACAGGGTTAAACATGTTTGTCGTTTTTTAGGGGGAGATGGGGGACAGCAGGCAGGTATTAAGCAAGAAGGTCAATGTAATATTGAATGCATTTGATGTCTGTTACCTGCTGGCCTTACACTACCAACGACCTCTGGTTGATCTTTGACTAGGACACATCTACAGTGGCCCTATGAGACCAAAATAAACTGACCATTGTCAAAGACATAGAGGCCATTACGTTAACAGTTACAGTCAAAAGGAGATATAGATGATGATTGCTGAAATGAGAGGAAACCTACTTATAAAACAGATATACAATTTGTTCAGTCCCCACATGGTGACATTTTACAGTAAAATCTCTGTGCCTCACAGTACTGTAGGGCTCGCTCCACTTCTACGTCCGGCCTGTTTCTAATGAATAGGTCATCGCCATATTAAAGGGTGTGAACCTAGTCTCAGTTCCCAGATGGTGTAATGCCCATTAAAGACTAGGCAGGATAACGGCCGGGATTTTCCTCCAGTTTGCAAAGAGGCTGACGAGTCTGTATACTAATAAGACTATGAGTCTACGAGTCTTTCCTAATGACACAATGAACCTGTCCCATGAGTCTATTAGCATGTAGTCTGTGCAAATAAGACTGTATTCCCTGAGGGACATTCTGTCGTCCTCTCCTGATGGACGGGGTGACATATTCCACAGTCGGCTGGGTAATCGTGATAAAATCAGATATTCTAAAGCCAAATCAATAAAACGGGCCGATCTGTGCAAGTGAACTGTTGTGATTGTGAGCGTTGACGTATTCTATAGGAACCTGTATGACTCTGTAATCTCGAGCAGACATCTGTGCCTCACCGGTCATGTGGTTTAAATCAGACGCACAATGTGCACCGCCTCATGTCTACGGAATCGCCGTCACAGTGTGGAGTCACGGCTGAGTAAACACACACACACACACACACATACACACACACACACACACACACACACACACACACTTAACACATCCCAGAGAGCAGAGTAGAGTCAGTACAAATGTTAAAGTGCCTCTTTAGTCTTTTGAGTAACTGACTGATGTGTAATCATGCTCCCTCTCTCTTTTTCTGCTTCCTCTTCCTTCTCTTCCTCCCCCTCTCTTTCAGACTGAGTCTTCACATGGAGGACACCTCCAAACCGACCGACCCCGCCATCGCCATCTTTAACCCCTGACCCCACGACCCCTCACACCATTGCAGCACCATTCTCGTGACACACTGTGTCCAACATGCAGCCCCCTTTAACCCACGACCTGTGACCCCACGACCTATCCCCTCATTGTAGCACCATCCTCAGTGACACTCTGGCTATGGAGCCTCCAATAACCTATGACCTTTCACCCCAGGACAGCCCCTCTCACGGACTAGGGGTCCCACCTGGCTGTCCTCTCCCTTCAGCGCTGCCACTTTAACCTCCCTTTGACTTGGAAACAGAGTATTTGACCTTGGAGTGACCCTGCTAGCCTTTGTAGCTCTTGACCTTTCCTTAGCTTGAAGCCTTCTGCTCTTACTCTTCTATTTCTATGTAGTCTGATAAATCCTACTGATAAATTAGAGCACATTATGTAACATGTTTAACTTAAAGCCTGTTTATAGTTATATTCAGTATCTAGATCTCACTCTGACTGCTGGCCTGTGTCTGTCTATGTATAGATATAGAGTATCTAGATCTCACTCTGACTGCTGGCCTGTTTCTGTCTATGTATAGATATAGGGTATCTAGATCTCACTCTGATCACTGGCCTGTTTCTGTCTATATATAGACATACAGTATCTAGTTCTCACTCTGAAGTTCTCCCTGTGATTTGAGAAAAGGGATTAACCCTATAAGGACTGCCTGCTCTCGTCCTGTGATATGCCAGGCCAGCCCAGTGTAGCCCAGGGCGGCACAGCCCAGTTTAGCTTAGCTCAGCTTAGCTCAGCCTAACTCAGCCCAGTACAGCATAGCCCGGTGTAACCCAGTACAGCACAGCCCAGTACAGCGCAGCCCAGTTTAGCTTAGCTCAGCTCAGCCCAGTACAGCACAGCCCTGTTTAGCTTAGCTCAGCTCAGCCCAGTACAGTACATCTCAGCTCAGCTCAGCTCAGCTCAGCCAAGCTCAGTACAGTACAGCTCAGTACAGTACAGTACAGCACAGTACAGCCCAGTACAGATTTAGCCCAGCTCAGTACAGTTTGGTACAGCTCGGGATGGCTGGGTAAGTCTCTACCCCATTTAGCCCTGCAGAAAGCCCCTCCCCCCTCTCCCTCCTTAAATAGCTCTCCTACTACGGTAGGACAACACTATCGCATCAACAGAAACACACTCTGCCTCTGAGGTCCTTCCTGTCATGTGACCCTGGTGAATAGGAAAGGGCTATTAAGCCACGCCTCCTCTACGTCTATTAGCGAATGATCTGTATAGATTCCATATGTACACTTGTGACTCACACACACACCACACACACACACACACACACACACAGACACACACACACACACCAACAATGTCCCACCCTTACAATAACAACCCAATAGGTTTTCAACAGGTGGTAGGTAGGATATTCAGCATGTTTCAGTACTCTACTGACTCAGTCTGGATGTGCTGTTCTCTGCACTCTACTGATTCAGTCTGGATGTGCTGTTCTGTACTCTACTGATTCAGTCCGGATGTGCTGTTCTGTACTCTACTGATTCAGTCTGGATGTGCTTCTTCTGTACTCTACTGATTCAGTCTGGATATTCTGTTCTGTACTCTACTGATTCAGTCTGGATATTCTGTTCTGTACTCTACTGATTCAGTCTGGATGTGCTGTTCTGTACTCTACTGATTCAGTCTGCATGTGCTGTTCTTTAGTCCAGCCTGCTACTTTCTCAGGCCCTTGCCTTTTAGAGAGCAATACTGTCCTCACACACACACACACACACACACACACACACACACACACACAGAGTCACACACTGAGTCACACACTGAGTCACACACTGAGTCACACACAGAAAATCACACACGCAAGCACACACTTCAGTCCGGAATGGTGAGATAGTTAAAGAGAGAGAGAGAGAGTGTGTGTGTGAGAGAGAGAGAGAGAGAGAGAGAGAGAGGTCAAGTAGGGGTCGGAGGTCTGACCCTGAACAGGAAGTAAGGTTGTCAAACAGACCTGCTATTGGCTGACTGATCAATTAGGAGACACCATCATTAGAGTATTGTTGACAGTAACGGTGCTCTATGTGAGAAGGAGGGTAACAAAAGCTTTGTAATAAACCAAGTATTGATTCATGTTACTGCAGGAACCTGTTTTCTCCAGTATCAGGATATACTGTAAAGTGATTCTGATTGGTGTCAGGCTGGTTTGGTGAACTAAAGGTCAAGGGTGAAGCACCTTCCCTTATTGAAAATTCAACTGTTTAGTAGCAGCTGGTCACCTTGTTGCTAAGACCTGTTGCTATGCTACTGTGAAGTTACTGTTGCTAGGTTGTCAGAGCACTGTAAAAAAGTTTTTGAGTGACAGGGTTGCATGTTTTTTTATGGTAGCATTAGAATGTTATTGTTGGCTGATGAATATTGATGATGCAAGAAGGCCTGTTGTCATGTCGACGGTCAGATGTGTGACGTGTTGGTGGATCCGATCGGGGGTCGGAGGTCAACCGCTCGGCCATTTTGTGGGCCGTGTTGTCTCTAACACTGAGAGTCTGCCCCTGGAGGCAGGAACAGGCTGGTCACCTTAGAGGAGCAGATGGACTGGAAATTATGACCCATCAGGCTGCTGCAAATTTAATGTGTTATTATTGTACAACTCATAGAGAAGCATAACTTTGTGTTGTTGTGTTTATGCAGCAGAACGGCTTGCTAGATAACTTGTGATGGAGATCGTATTGAATGAATGGAGAACTGTGACCATGGCAACCCAGGGACAGTCTGTTCTGTTCCCGCCATGTCAGAAAGAGGATTCCTGTTACAGTGGGAGGGGCCACAGTGCAACTTTAATTTCTTAGATGGTAAATAAATAAATAAATAAAATACACTTTATCAACATTAAAATGGAAATGATAGTAAACTTCAAACATTATTATTATTTAACGTTGTGAGGCCCCTCCCTCTGAAAGGCCATGCAGCACAATGATGATATAAATAAACAGAGATAGTGTTTGTGTAAGTTCCAGCTCTCTGTCAGTTAGCCGTTATGATTGGATCAACAGAGCTTACATCTTCCTAATGATTCAAGATCCTGCACTGTCATTGGTTACGTCTATGGCTTTGTGGTTTTCAGTGTTGTGCAATTGGCTAAGATGAACCGTCAGTAACTCTTGTAGGTCTTCTGTGGTGCCTAGACGTAGTAGGTGAATCAGGAACCTTTGCTTAGTCGACGTGTGTGAGCTTGCTGCATGGGGGTGCATTTGATTTGTAGCCCAGAAGCTGCCGGGGCTTCAGCTGACTGGCCAGTCAGTTGCTGAGCTGTGACCTGGTTGGCTTAAAACAAACGCTCCTATTTTCCCTTAGCAGCCCCCCCCCACACACATCCCCATCTCTTCATGCTAACGCTTAGCAGTCGCTCACAGCACTCCTCCACAGCGCCCCCTGCCACCCTCGTCTGTAAATACACCCCCTCCGTGGTTTCATCACTATAAACAAAGTAACAAATAACGAGTTGTTGACAGGTTGTCATGGATGTTGAGAAAGAGAGCTTTCACGTTTCTGTACTCCAGTATTAGAATAAGTAGTATTAATAATATGATCATAAAAGAAGAAAACGAAAGCCTGCTATTCTTTTCAGTTTCCCCCTTCAGAAAAGGGCTGCTGATGTACAAGAATGTTTTTAAACTGTAATGTATTGCAAGATATGAACATATGTTTGAAGATTTGTTTAGCTCATGTTTAGAGAGACCCTGTTGGAAAGGGCAGCTGGGCCAACAGAAAGGTGTGTGTGTGTGTGTGTGTGTGTGTGTGTGTGTTTGTGTGTGTGTGTGTGTCCTCAGCACCGCGCACAGAGCTACAGGACAGGCTGTAATGGTGGAACTATTTAAACCTATCATTGTTATGCTCAGTGTAGGAGATCACCTTTACCTTGAGGGCAACATGGACTTAAACCTAACCTATAATTGTTATG
Source organism: Galaxias brevipinnis (assembly GCA_036023535.2). Classification (NCBI taxonomy): domain Eukaryota; kingdom Metazoa; phylum Chordata; class Actinopteri; order Galaxiiformes; family Galaxiidae; genus Galaxias; species Galaxias brevipinnis. The sequence goes on from JAVQIZ010031315.1 coordinate 12,507, forward strand.
GGAAACAGAACGGAAAGATTTAATTGGTTTGGACTAAACCAGGAAATTAAAAGTTGTTAAATGAAGTGTTGTAAATGAGGTCAGAGTTCACAGCTCCGTGTGCGTGACACACACCACCCCTAAATAAGATGGCCCACAGCGCCCCCTAGGGGCCTGGAGACCTCAGCAGCTGCTCCGTACAGTGAAGCAGGCTCTTCTCAGCTGCATGTCAATACTGTAGCATGTCTTTCTTCAGAAGCAGAGACCTGAAGGAGGCATGGGATGGGTTTGGCTAGGGGACAGCTTGGGTGGAGAAGGGAAGGGAGCTTGACAAGGAGAGAGGTAGGAAGCTGTTTCGCAGTATTGACATGCACCCCCACTGCAGTGTGTGTTCTGTGTGCTGTCCAGATGCATGTGGCGGTGTGTTTCCAAGGAGATAAGTCAACATTCCCCCTCTGACCAGAGATATACTCCATATTTGGTATGAAAGAGATGATGTTCGTTGTGATTAATTGTCAACTAGTGATGTGAATATTAATCATAAAATAAAAGACCCCAAAAATATATAATGTGTTATGTTTCATTGTCATCTAGCGTTATGTTTCAATTTCAGTAATCCTTTAAGTCTGGTGGAATGAACAATGCTATGTATTTAAAGCAGCGTCTTTATTTGTATCATCAGACTTACATCAGGAAGTTACATCTTCTAGTTGTATTTGAGATGGTCTGTGTTTTGATTTGGAGCCAGACTCTTTGATATGGATCACCTTCTTCACTCACCAGAGCACTCCAAGATGAGCCGCTGGAGATGTCTTAACACAACACCAAGTCTTAACACTATGCAAGCCTTGCATTTTGACTCAACAGAAAATGTGACAACTATGAATTGCAGTGCTTTGACAGCTTAATTTGTGTTGGCCAAAAGCATCTCCCTCCTGTCCAAGTCACTGCTCATATGTAAGTATTATTTCTGAAAATTAACTTTTATTTACATTTGTGACTCTTTGAACAGCATAATACTTGTCGTACAAACAGAAGTTTGGCTACTACTGTGTTGGGAAACACTGAGGAACTGCAACACTGAGGCTTCCTGTTTCTGTCCTGCAGAAACCCTGGAGAACAGTGTGTGTGTGTGTGTGTGTGTGTGTGTGGGTGGGTGGGGGGGGGGATCAGTGTGTGTGTGTTGGTCAGTGTGTGTGTGTGTGGGGTTT
>JAVQIZ010031362.1:0-13790 GCA_036023535.2 Galaxias brevipinnis
ATATATATATATATATATATATATATATATATATATATATATATATATATATATAGACTGTATATAGTGAGAAAATGTCATTATTCTAGGACCTTTTTAAATCAATAATACATTTTGTAGTTTTCAGTTTAATAAAACAAAGCATATTTGTCAATGGTTTTCATCCGACAATGACCATGGAAAAAACAAATGTAATGGCAGTACAGTGTTTGCATGTGGCCCATACTACATTTGTAAAGGACACAATGCAATGGGTCTTGTGCCTGATGGACTATGTTCTTTGTCCTACAAGCTTGCTTATCAATCATATTATTATATTTATACAGGCAGAGCAAGGAAACACATTAAACATAATTTGAACCACACATCAAATCACGTTACGAATGGCTTTTAAGCAGTAACTTCATATTTTATTATATCTACTAAAATACTGATGCAATTTAAAAGCATTGTAGAAATATCCAGAGACAGGTTAAATGTGCTCTATGGAAAGATTACATAATTACATAATTAATTACAAAAAATAAATTTTAAAATGTATATTTGTCCTTCATCGAACACTTTAGCACAAGACTTGCTGAATCCTTGACAAGGATTTATAATATTTAACTATCAACGTTTTAGTAGCCTATTCAGTTGTGAATAAACCATTATTTTGTATTACCTACGTAGGCCAGTTTTCTCTTTTAACATTGTGTATGTGAAGGGTTTTGTTAACCGCATGAAATCGAATAGGTCCTCAAGCACATAGTAGAAAATAATTGTATTTTATTTTTATTGTTATTTTAAATACATTTTCAATTTAGTTTTTGCTGTAACTAATAATATGTTGTGGTTATCAACTATGTTACTATCATGCATTAGCGGTAAAATCATTCTACACAGTTGGATTGCACTCTATCACAGCACATGAATGGATGATAAAGGCTTGTAAAAAGTAACACACAAAAGAATGTAACAAAATCCACTTTTGCTTGCATTTATCAAGGGTATTTTTTTTTTATGTGTAGGAACCGAAGGTATAGGAAGCTATTTGAATACAATATCAAACTTCATTAAATACTTATTGTTTCCTGAGTGAACTAACTGTTAAAAAATAAACGATGTTTAGAATGTATAGTAATCATTTTGGAGTGTGAATATGATTGACACATTTACGGTCTTGTTGCAGTCAAACACAAGTCTATGAATGGTGGAATTTGCTGAAGTGTTACTACATGTTTGTGCACAATACAAATAATGTAAACGTGTGCTCAATAACCAGGTTATGTTTTGGGGGAAATTAGGATTTAAATCTGACCAGTAATTTCACTAGAACAATCTAATTTTTTAAAGTAATATTTAGTTTAAGTAATATTTATTTTTAAGTTCAATTATTTACTTATCCTTTGTTACTTTTGTGCCTTAGTCCAATGTTTATGTACGTGCATGTGTGTGCGTTTGTGTGCATGGATCTATTTGAGTGGGTGTATGTGTGCGCGCATTGCACAATAGATAAAACTGAGTATAGCTGAGGGGCATAAGCGGAATTATCTGCATACTTGCCACGTAACTTGCAATATAAGCCTGACCTTACAGCAACCAGTTTGTCTTATGTAGACAAGGTACTGTTCTGGATTAAAGAGGATATGATAACCATTACTCAAATATAAAAACAAATTTTATAAAGTTGACTTTAAAAAGATAAGCTTTCAAAGTTTATTAAGTATTGTATCTAGAAATTCACTACACTGTAACCCAAAACAAAGAAAATCAAAAACATATTTTATTGAAAATGTATCTACCCTTATGTGTTCTGTTGGCATACCAGTTGCCTAACCGCTGTAGAATGTTTTTACAAAGTAGAGATGACAATATTGTTTGTATCTGAATCTTTCAACCAACTAAACGCTGTTAAATAAGGTGTATATAATAAGATACGTATAAGATATAAATTATGAAATACTAATCACTTAAAAGCAAACATAATTTAAATGTTCTTTATGTTCCTAAAATGTTTATTAATAAAAAAAGACTGTTGATTAACTCAATTGATTGGATTGATTGGATCTCCAGAGTTCATTGGTACTCTGATTTTGGTACACCAAGATTAAGCATTATCACCAATGATCATGTAGCGAACAATAAGTTTACATTATATAGATATAGATATTGAGAGAATAGTCTTCACTCCTCCCTTTCATTTGTGAGACAGCTAAGCAAAAACAAACCTGCTTTTACAAATGTAATGATGCGAAATTTTTCAGTTACATAGAGCAGGAAAACATGGGTAAGATTTCTATAAACGGACAGAGCGGTTGAGGTATACTTTAAGCAGAGACCTGAATTTTCTGTAGGTCCACTATTGCGCAGTAGATGGCAGCACTATTACATGATACTTTTTTGACAAATAAAGCTTCAGCTAGAGTCCAGGCGGATAAATCGAAGTCTGTGCACTGGTGACGTAAGCCGTCATTTTGCATACAGTATGCTACACATGTCAATCAGCATAACACCTTTTCACAGTCAAATGTCAGTGTCAATGAGGGAGGGGGGTATTTAAATGGACTGAAGTAAAGCTTAGGTTATGTACTTGTCAGATTAGGGGATGGGAAATTGCTTCCACCTCCAACCCAACTGCAACCTCGGGTCTGCTAATCTGTTCCAAAGGGGGATTAATGTACGTGTGCTCCCTGCCTCTGAGTGTTGTCTAAGATAGGTTACGGCAGGAAGATTACAAATACTTAGCAGACCCAACCATGGCAAATCTTAATTGTATTCACATTTAATAAACATCAGACGGAAGAGTTTGACTGAACTACATATTCAGATCAACATGAATATAGCATCAGTTTGACTTGCAACAATACTGTACTTTTAAGAGTTGGGATGACTGTCCCACCTTTTGTTTAAAACTATTCATCAATAAAGGACAGAGGAAGAAAAAAAGTATGGAACAGAGGCAAAGGTCATGGTAATTCATGGATGACTGGGACATAGCCTAACACCTACAGGGCAAGACTGGCTTATGGTCAAATAAACATACATGACAATAACATCAAAGTTTAACACCATTTCACATTTTAATACAAGATTTGAGGGAAACATGACTTTCTTACTATATATACTATATATATTTTTTTAACAATACTTTACTTAGTAGACAGTAGTGTGGCAAGATAAATGAGAAATACCACACAGTATTTTTTGCTCTAGGCTTTTGTGTTTGCAGGAGTTTGAGTACGTACATGCATGGAGTTTGAACACCTGGAATTTCTCTGGGATTAGTAAAGTTATAGTAGTGTATAATGTATCTGTGTCTGTCTGTCTCTGTCTGGCTAGCTATCTCTAAGAAAGTTGTAAATAATGGAATATCTCATAAGTAATAAATAATAAATATATGTGACCCATATCAATGATAGGCCCTTAACAAGACACTTAAGAGAGGTACAGCTGAAATACTGTTTGAAACTGTTAATAAAGACTTTACTGTCATTTTGTTATGCAATGTCTTTACACTTTGATACTCATCCTTATTGTCTAGAATGACTACATAGGGGTCAGTGGACACTGTCAATGCTTTATTTACATATACATTTCAAACCTTTCAACCATGGTTTTTATTTATGTTCTTTATGCAGTATGAACAAGATGGAGACCAACCACACGAAACAAGGTTTTGGTATTGTAGGATTCAAAACCACCTAGAAAGGTTGCACATCATGGATATTCTGAAATAACTAGAGTTTAATGGGCCATATTCCAGAATTGTGTTGTTTAATTATCCCTTTTAAACTGGAAAATTACGGTATGGTTTTAAATAGTTTGTTCTGTAAGCAAACAGAACTGTAGCACACAAAAAATAAATTAGATTTGGCTCCTACACACCCAGTCCTTTTAAATGTTAGGCATTAAATGAGCGTTCTGGCTTTACTCTTAGAAAAAGAAAAGAAAATATAATCCAAAAAAACTTTTCCAGTAGAGGGAGACTCTATACCTTTTGTCAAGCTGTTTATGGGAAGCAGTATTTCAACCAATCAGGACTTTGGTGGAATTAAAGCTAAATTCACTGTGGCCATGGTAACGGCTTTAGCTCTTTGTGACTGTGTGGTGAAAGAGGGTAGGAATAGCCTGGACTATATTTGTGGCTGTTGGGAATAATGTAATACTAGTCTGTAGTCTGAAGAATAGGTGCTGTGGAGGCAAGATCCATCAAATAAATTAGATATGCCCATGTTGGTTGCTATTTGCAGAAAAAAATCTTTTTCTCAAGAAATTATAATTTTTGAATGTATTTAAACAGACCCTCTTACAATTTTAGATGTCTTGTCTATGTAGGCTTAACTTTTTCAGAACAATCACCTTTTATTCAGTGACCTTCATATAAGTCAACAAATTGACAAGGAGAACAGTTTGTTCACACTGATTGCACAGGCGTAATTAATATTTTATGGAAATACTGGTGTTTATTAGGATCAAGCATCAACGCTGAAACGCTGAAAAACACTACCTGATATTCTTTGTCCTCACGGTTTCGTCTGTAGTCTCATCTACCTATGAAAAAAAGTTAAGCCTACATCTAAGACATCTAAAATTATAATAGAGACGGTGATAGTCTGTGTAGTTTGATTCAAGATTCTTATATTTTAGACAAATTGAAAATCTAAAGTATGACTGACAAAATGTACAGAATGTGATTGGAAAGGAAACCAATATAATTATCTATTACAGTTGGATATATTGCAAATTGTAAAACTGGGTACGATGCAATTTGCCATAGCCTACACTTGATTTACTATTGTTCTGCACAGCAACAGGTGCTCCTTACATTCCCGTCTCCTACACCCACCTCTAAGTCATTAGGCTAAATCTTGAAGCCATAATCAAGTGTCCATACTATTGCTTTAAATCCCGCCCATAAACACATGTCATGGGATTTTCTTTTCTTCAGATGCCAACAGTCGATGACTGTTAGTGGATGCGCACGTCAATCAATGACAGAATTTTTCGATTTTCCAAGTGATCACGCCCCTAAAACACTGCTAGCAAGATCTCGTTCTGTGCTGAGCCTGTTAACCGTAGAAAGGCAGTTTGGGATGCGAAGACAGACTGTCCCTGACTTGGGCCTATCCTTTGTAACGTTATAGTCGTAGTATTACTCTGTCAGCTCTGTCAGCTTGTGAAATCGGTAATTCGAGCGACAGACAACGTTTAAATTTTTTTGCAAGGCTTGTTGTTTGCCGGTCTGTGTTGTCACCTGGGTTGAAGAGCGCCTCTACTACTAGCCAGGCAGTTGCTAACAGGTTAGCTAGCAAGAACGCTAACCAGTTAGCTAGCGAACGTTAGAACTCTTATCCTCAAGGTCCCACCCTCCCTGCGTGGTAACGTTAGCTAGCTACGTCGCTTCTTGGAGATAAGGCTCGTAACAGAGTGCCTGCCTTCGGTGAAGCCAGCATCGCTTGGTAGCTGGCTGGCTGGCTTAAGCTAGCTATATTTGTTTAGATTGGTGGAGTTTCAACGGATAAGCATTAGCTCGTGGGATTTGGTCGCTACCCTGGCAAGGAGACGGGCTAAAAAGAAGAGGCGAACTAGCTAAAGGGAACCGGGAACACGCAGAGGGAACTGGCTAATTTAGCCGGAGACAGATTTACACGTAAGTCAAGTGATAGTTATTAAGCGGTCGTTAGTTGGTAGTCAGTTAATTGCTAACGTAAGACAGCTAACGTTAGCCATGGTTAGCTTATTTAGCCAGCGAACGTTACACCTTACTTTAAAACGTGGGTAACTCACACGCCAAATTACGTGTAATAGTAGCTACCATTATGTGTTAGCTAAGGTGCATTTCTTTTAAATGTAGCTAAGCTATCTGACTGTTACTAGCTAGCTAGCTAGCTAGCTTTTGTACGGCCGAACCAACTAGTAAGAAGACATGCTAGAAATTGTTGGCTAAGCTAGTTTTACGCTTAGCGAACAAAACCTCTGTCCGGGCTCCGAATCTGTCATAAATAACCATTGACCACATGGATGGCTTCATAAGTTATACCTGGCATATTCTGTAGCATCTTAAGTGTAAAGATGAAAATAACATAGATATAACAAATTACTTTTGTAACCGCTATCTTTGCTACAAAATTGTAAGGTGTTGGCTTGTTAAATCCTTACTAATACTGTGTCAATGACAGTAGCATCTTACTAATACTGTGCCAATGACAGTAGGATATGGACAAATAGTCAGACACATAGGCAGTAATCTTAATCAAATTCTGTGTGCCAATCATTTCCAATACCTAGAAACGACAACCATCTATTTGTGTAATCTTTCTAGCTAGATAGCACCGCCACCACTGAGACACAGTCATGAGTATCGAGATACCGGTGGGGTTGACTGAACTTCTGCAAGGCTACACTGTAGAAGTTCTTAGACAAAGGCCCTCTGACCTGGTGGAATTTGCCGTACAATATTTCACTCGCTTGCGGGACACCAGAATCCAAGATGGGGCCACCAACAAGTCTGGGGGGAAAGGAGTGATGTTCGATGGCGAGCCAATGCAGACAGAGTCCAACGGAGAAGATGAAGATGATGACTCTGACTTTGAGCGTAAGTTTGTGCCTATACATGTTGACTTGGAGGGTTCAGATGAGTCAAATTTCCACTGTAGGTCCAAGCAAGAATAACCAGCACAAATATACATACAAATAAATCTAAGTGAATAGCAATATTACAACAGTATATTTGTGTCATTCAGCCATTTGAGAAAGAATAGTCCTGCATTGTGAATTGTGCTATTGATTCTCAAAGTCTGCTTAAATATTTAACCTCCCACAGTCCCATTTGTATGACATGTTAATTATTGTGTGAGAGTAATAGTAGAAACACTATCACCAAATTAATGGAATCTGAAATGTGAGTGTGAAACATCACACTCAACCTTAAGTTAAAAGTCCACCTTTGAATGGTAGGAATGAAGATGCTGCCTGCTTCAGACATTCATGTCAGGTCTATGTATTACCAAAATAGTTGTTGTAATGATCTTCGATATGCCTTTGACTTATACAATTATAAGTGAACACAATTATAAATATGAACATGTTGTAAAAAAAGACTTGTAATTTGTCTAACACGTTGGTCATAGAAAAGGAGATGATCGATGATATTAGTCATCCACTGGTACACATTTTCTTAGACAGCCAAATTACACTCCATAACACAATGTGACCTAGTTGAAATCCGTGGAGCTATGGTCTACTACCTAAGGTGGTTCGGGGTTTTTTTATCAGTGGATTGATGAAATCTCTTCACTAGGCCTATCTTGAGCTCTTAAGCAAATTGGAAACCTGCTTCACTGAGAAGCTGGGGGTTTCTTGGTATTTTACATTTGTTACTTACTTACAGTGCTTTTGGCTATTGTTGCTAGCTAGATAGCTTTGAGACTCAGCTTTTTCAAGTGCGTTATGACTTGATTTTTACACTCATTTGAATTACTCTTGATCTTAAGTATTACTGTTAGAATGAGTTGTACTAATAATTATAACTTGTACATTGATGCCTAGTCCTGAACAAATTGATCATATGTGAATCTATGAAATGGTCATGTGGCAGGCAGGTATTGCTAGTTAGGCTGCAAGCTCCTTACATATACTTTGTCGCTCACACTTTAGGAGCCATATTTAGTGCATGCATGCTACTGGTGAAACCTTGTAAAAAAACAGGTGTCTCACAAACCACACTTTACATAACAATGAATGATGGAATAAACGTATAGAAAGGATATTTTGACTTTGTGACTCATTTAAGTCTACTATTCATCAGCGCATGTTTGCAAAATTCCTCTGCACACGATTCAAGTGTTTTACTTTTCCTGGATCAACAGCTGATCATAAACTACCTTCCGCTTTCAAATGTATATCTGGTGTTTCAAGTTTAAGTCTAGTGCAAATAGTATTCTATAAACTGTAGTGTCTTCAGAAGTCTGACTGCTCTTATTTGAAGTCAGTCTGAGTAAATTACATGGTGATTGATTAATGTGTCTGCCACGATGCGGTGGTGTAAAGAGTGAGAGCTGATATGGTAATAGCAGAAGAAAGTGAGTTTTTAACGGCAGGATAAATCAGGGTTTTCATTCCTTAAGAGAAATCTACCTAGAAAGAAGAAGGTTTAAGTGACACTTGACATACGTGTGTGTCCCCGGAACTCATTTTAGCCATGGGTTCTGTTTTTTCACAGAATTAAGGTTTGGTCCTGTATGTTTCTGCTTGCCTTGTGTAAATCACATTGAATATGAAATGTGCAGAACAAATACATTTGATATAGGGTCATTTTCATGTTGAAGGTCCTATTGAGTAAAATGCAGCTTTCTCAGTGTAAAAGCATAATTGTTGCATTGCATGCAGAAACATGTGTTTTGAAATCTGGGATGTAGGTTGTGTTCCGTGAATGAAAACCTAATTTAGCTGTCAGTGAAGGGTGAAATGGACTGGTGTTGCATTGAAACTGGGAAATGCCCTGGCAAGCTGTATAATGGAGAGCAAAGCCTCCTAACCTACAGTTGTCCCCTCCTTCCCCATCCCCTGAGTACATTCATAAAAGTATGCAAAGTAAAGCTTTGCCATGGTCTAATGTTGCATGACATAATCTTTTAATTATATGAAGTCATATCTAATGTCTCAGGTTTGTGTCTGTGCTTTTGTGAACACGTGTGCATGTCTCTGTGCACAAACACAAACAGATATTCACTGTCATTGTCAAAAATGTATAGACCTGTGTTTATGCATCTTTCATTGTGTGTAGTGCTTGGTGTGTTTGAGACAGGCAACATTCCGGCTTGGCTTGGAGAGATAGCCATTATACATGACGCTTGTATGCTGGATGTGTGCTTTGCAGAGTTAGGCTGTTCTACTGGTGACCTGATTACAAGCACAGGCTTTAGTGTCCTCTGAGTTTAGCCTGCAGAGAAATGTATCAGCCATCATCCACAAACAGAAACTCCTCATTTACATTTAGGCAATACAGTTGCATCTCTTGAGTTTTGAGCTGATCTTACAAGCCTTGTTTGCATTGCTGTCCGTTTTTAAGCTGATGTTTGAACACTGTTGGTCAACCAGGCTATAAGCATCAGTTGAACTTTGGTACTTCCTCATCCCCTACCCCACTCTCAGCAGGGCAAAAATGAGGAAACAGGTGGAGGGGGATGGCAGAACATCATAAGGCTCCCATTTGCAGTTCACACGCCCCTTAACCCCTCCTAACCAAACTGTTGTCATCTGTTCTTCAAGGTGTATACACAAGTGTGCTTCACAGTACTGTGATTGGCCAGATGTCTGTTCTGTACATTGACACACTGTACCAATAACTCATGTATTATGTGACCTGATTACATTTTGTATGACTATTTTAAATATTGTTTATCTAGGATGATTTGTTATGAAGTGCTTAAGATAGGTTAAATACTGAATGCAAACCTAGACAGGTTTGTGAACTACCATGGTTCCCTGATGGTATTTGTATTTCATAATTTGTAAAATATTAGTTTTATATGAAAGGGATGTACTTTTAATCAGGTAGTGGGGTTGAATCAGGTAGTATGCTTAAATAATCTACTATAACAAACTAATTGTGTGACCTTTTCTGCCTTAGTGTTTGAGTATTAAAGCTGTACAGTGTGCAGTGCTGTCAGTATTCAGGAGTTTCAGTTGGTCAACAACCATGTTCACTATGCTCTTTCTCTGCTTTTTTTTGTACGCTCACTAAGCTACTCTTAGATGCACTTACACACTTTCTCTTTCACTCTCTTGCTCGTTCTCCCTTTCTTTACCTGCTCCCTCTCTCTCTCTCTGCGTGTGTCTGCTGGCTGGCTGCTCAGTCTCAATCTTATTAGACGAGGTAGCTTAGAGGAAGGGGGTCATTAGGGCGGTTAAACTTGACACAAATGCAAGGCAGCAGCACAGGAAGGTTGTAGAATGCAAAACAATAGACTGGCTGGCAGCTAGACTAGGGACATGCTGACAAGCACATGGACCAAGCCAGAATGGTTGACGGGCAGATGTTCATGAAGAAATGCTGAGACTGATGACAGAAACAGTCTGTCAGTTGGGCCGGTGGAGTGGAAGATGAACAGGCGTAAAACAGGGAAGCAGTCGTGGTGTAGCAAGCTGTTCCTTGTCAATTGATCAAGCCATAGAAAGGAGTTGTTGGTTGTTTTCATATTGAGCTGACCTTGTTATGTCAGCAGCACAGAGAGGACATAGACCATGCAGTCTTCCTGGCCTCCAACCAATCAGAGAACACTGAGTGACCATGCCTAATCAGGGTTAAGATAAGCACACATTGGTACACTAGTTCACCCACCTCAGCTTCCCTCATGAGGTGTCTGATATCCATAGCCTTGGTATTCTTGCTAGCTTTGTGTACACTTCGTATTAGTCCCTCTCTCTTTGTCTAACCTTGACCCTGCGTTATCCTGACAGGGCAACCAACACACACGTTTCTCATTGTAAAATTATCATTTGCAGTGCAGGAGCAAGTCATAGTGACCCTTGTGTTCAACACCCGCACAGTACCAGCAAAAAATACATCTAAACAGAAGCCTGAGAATGTTTGACTTTACTGTTCTTTGCTTACTCCAATTGGTCACATTTTCATGGGTAAATGGGGTTTGTTTATGCTACATCCCACTGCAGTAGTTGGCTCTCACTGTTACTAGGTCTGGTGCCCTTGGAGTTTCTCCATGAGGCTTGTCCCTTAGCACATTCAGAGCCTGAACTAAGTGTAATTCCTCACTTTACAAATGTTTTCTACGCTGCACAGAGTTCCACATTGTTCCACAGGAACAATAACTGACCAACACACCTAGTTTAGCATACTGTTAAATAAGTCTGTTGTTTAATATAGTCTAAATAAGGGCTTCTTACAGTTCTAATTACTATGTAAGAACTTAGAACCCAAGACCCTTCTAGCGTGTCGGCTTCAGCAAACTGGGTTGCTGTCAGCTCAGCCATTGTAGGGTTAAGTCGTCACTAACAAGGCTCTGAGAGGGTTAACAAACACAGCTCTAAACAGGACAGGGCCACTTCCTTTTAAGGTCATCAGTCTGCAGGAGAATGAGAAAGAAAGAAGGGAGTTAACAAAAAAAGAGAGCGAGAAGGAGGGAGCTGGGTGAGACAATCAGGAAAATAGATATAGCGTTTTAAGGTAGGAGAATGTACGGCTAACTGGGCAAAATGTTTGAGAAAAAGTGAGAGAGTGTGAGTAAGCTGTATAGAAAAGTAAGGAAAAATACACTTTGAGTTGCATATAATGTGCTTCTAGAAGATAGGCACTGTGAGAAAAAGAACTGGCTGAAAAAGAATAGGAGATGCACACACCGGAAGGGAGAGGAAGAGCAGGAGGAGAGTGATTGCGTAGGCAAAACGGTGTTGAGGGGACGGAGTGACAGAGAAGTGGGAAAGCCGGAAAAGACTGAGAGTGAAAATAGACTACTAAGTGAACGGTACATTACTCAAATAATAGCTTGTCTCTTTTAATCTCATGGACTCCTACTACTCTTTCTGTTTATCTGCCTGTCTGTCGTCTTGTGCCTGTCTAGCGTGTCCACATATCTAGTGCTTAAATATATACAGTAGGACAAAATGTGTTGCAAGCTATGTTCATGTACAGCACTAAAAATTAATTATTGTGTGTGTGTGTGTATATGTGTAAGCACACGTGTGGGTGTAATTAATACGTTCTCTTAACCACCATTGTCAAAGTAAATCTATAGGATTTCTGTTGGTTACACATTTCCTACAACAAGGTTTAGCGGCTTTGCAACTGTCTCATTCCAGCTTGCCACACTATACCATATCAACCATCTGCAGGCAGCGGTCTCTGGGCCCACCCTGTTAGAAGGACTTGGTGATATGAATACTGTATTATAGTCTGTGAAATGATGTAAGTAGATCTGGACTAAGTGCGCAGCCCTACTTTACAAGTGGCGTGTCCATGGGTCCCCAGCTGACACTCACATGACAGAGGGTGGCCTTGCAACCAAGCCTCTCCCCTCAGCACGTAACAGGCAGAACTAAAGCTCTACAGACAGCCTCATTCACTCCATACCATGGCTTTGGGAAGACGCTGTCTAGCAGACTGGGAGGTGTGTGTGTGTGTGTGTGCTTGTGCTTGCTTGCTTTAGTTTTTGTGTGTCCACATAACTGCATAAATGTATTTCCGTTAGATTATATTGGTCGTTCATAGGTCCATTCTATAGTGTAATGGTGCTGAGCTGTGCACTTTAGCATCGGCTACGTAGACTCCAAGTGACGTTTCCAATCACCCTGTGTGGAAGATGAAGTGTTTGAATCTGTACTCTTCTGCTTTGTAATTGTGTGTGTTCCAGAGTGGCACCCTATATGGTAGGCTCCCTGCTCTTCATATAACCCAGCTCTTATCTCCAACCAGGTCTTGGAGCATGGAGATAGTGAGAGGATGGGAGGCAAAACCCAGAAAAAGGGCAGAAGAGACTGCGGGAATAAGCAAAGAGAATTGAGAGAAGAGGAAAGAACTGTTTTTTTTTTTAAGGGTGCATTTTAGGCCCTTATCACTGTCTTTTTTGTACAAGGGGTTGGACAACATTTTCCTACATTGTCTCCTCCTCAGACCAGATAGGATTGCCCGGCGGCTGAGCCCCTCCTGTCTGTCCTATTCCAATTTTAAGTATCACAGAACAAGCCTGTCCTTTCTGTCGATCAGTGAATTCCAGTTCTGGCTTTCTCTCTGAACCAATCTTTCCACCATGTTCATCTCTATCGTCTTAACAATTCTCCTATCGCACCATCACGTCTCTCTTTCTAATCCTGTGGTCGTTATGGTAGTGAGTGAGTGGGTGTTTGGGTGAGGAAGGGAGGAATGGAGGTAGGAATGATCTGCCACTTGGTAAAAGCTGGATAGAAGAGTGATGAGGTGGGGGGCAGGGGGGGTGGAGTGTTGTTATGGCAATGTGGAGGTCCTCCTTGTATTTGGTTGTCATGGCAACTTCATGCACACTATAGCCCCACACGTGATGGTGGCTGGAGCACTTCACACAGGTGTGTGCGCATGCACACACACACACACACACATGCATTTGTTACGTTTACAAAATAGCATAGATATACATAAATGTATTTATTTGAGGAGCTATGTAATCTGTTTGTATGCTGTTTTAGCTGTTTCTTTTTTTCTGTTTTGTTGGATCTTTGGGAGACTTCAGAATCGTTGTTTGAAATATTTTACAGCTGGATTACCGTTCCCATTTTTAAACTTATTGCCTAATGTTTATTCAATGCAGAATAATACCAATTCAAGCAACTTAGCAGCAAGATGCTGTAATTTAGCATGGGCAATATGTCCTACAATTTTTATATTTTTCAACAAACTGTGTATGATTTTTTTTGACCCATGTAAAGGTTTCTCTCTTTTAAACAAACTTAAACACGAGGCATATTTGCACTATTAACTAGGCTAGATTTACGTGTACAATGACAGAAAATTTAAAAACGGTCGATGATTTTCATTACTCTTTGGTATGCAATAATGCGGCCTTAATACTGATAGACGATGTGTATACTACAAACTAGAAATGCATTTCCCTGCGCAAATGCGATGTGATGCATCGCAGTTATTCGACTGACCGCCTTAGCGGGCAGAACCTACCCCCGCAGCACAAGCGGACTGCGGTCCAAACCCTGTTTGTTGACAAGGGGGCTTATTGCCGCTAGATCGGTGGTGCCTCTTCATCATAATATAATGGTGGACACATATGACGATAAAGTACTATCCTACCGTTTGGTTTTATTTT
>JAVQIZ010031379.1:0-11715 GCA_036023535.2 Galaxias brevipinnis
CCTCCCTCCCCCCGAGCCCTTTTCCTTTCCTATGCAGCCTAGTTTTCTTTTTCCGCCCTCTTTCTCACCTCCTCCGTTCTCACCTCTCTCGCCTCCGCTCCCCATAGGGATAACAGGCACAGTGTTAAGGGGACGTGATGAGAGAGTCTCCTGCTCCTGTACCTTTCTGTCGCGGTGACGTGCTCTTGTACTGTGTAGCCAAGCCCTCACTCACATGTCCTTTTGAAACGTTGTTTTTTTTAATGTATTAATGATGTATTACTTTATGTATGTATAAAAATGTATTGCTTCAATATCCACCGTTTCATTAATTTCTCCTCCAATCTCTGTTCTCTCGATGCCCCGTTGTGCTGGATCATATCTTTTAATAGGCCTTACTAAAACGGACCTCTCTCCTCCTCCTCCTCCTCCTCCTTTTCCCCCAGCCTCTATCAGGATGAAGATCGAAAACAGCCTGCCCCGCCCCCAGCTGCCAGAGGCCCCGCCCCAGACGGGCCTGCAGTTCACCGTGGCGACGGAGGAGGACTTTGATGAGATCATGGCGATGAGTCAGGACATCTACGGGGGCCTGGACTACCTGCCGACCCGCTACACCGCCTGGCTGGCCGAGACCAACCGCTGTGTCATACTAGCCCGCAAGCAGGGCAAGGTGGTGAGTGTTATTTCAAAAACAAAAACAGATCAATAAAAGAAACGTCTGTGCCCCCGTTTTCAACGAGGTTTTGCCATTTGCCAAACACGTCTCCAGACCTTCCAGAGGGGCGAGGTGTCTCCAAAGCAGTTCAAAATAATCTGCTTTTGAAATTATTATTTTTTTTACTTAATATTATATTTAAATATTCAAAATATTCCCCTATGCACCACAACCCCCCTTCCCCCCTTTCCCAGATTGCTCTGGAGTCGGTGTGCGTGATTGACGACGGGGAGACCATGCTGGTGGAGGGTCTGCGCGTGGCGCCCCAGGAGCGGGGGAAGGGCGTGGCTGGGGTCCTACTGCGGTTCTGCTCCCAGCTGGTCAAGTCAAAATGGCCCGAGGTGAAGGTGGCTCGTCTGACCCGCGACGACCAACTGGGGCCCAAGGACTTCCAGAAGTACCGCCTCATCACCAAGCAGGTAGGTATAGGCTACTGACCCAGAAGATCCAAAATGGACGCCTTTATGTATTCATCTATGCATAAACATCTACTATACACCGGTTAAATGGCACCTTGAGCCCTTTCCAGATTTTCAGTTTGCATATTTTTTACTCCGTAGAAACAAGCATGGCTGCCTTGTGCTGTAGCTTTTGCTCTGGTAGAAAGTATCACCAGACAAGTAGGGTATGGACCACAGAGATCCAAAACGGTAGCCGAGTGACCATAGCGAGCCAAAATGGTAACCTTGGAACCACAGAGATCCAAAATGGATGCTTACCTAAAAGTAATAATGCTTGTTTTTTTTTGTAGTGAGCTTTTCATTGTAAAATTATTTCAAAGCGCTACTGATATAACAAGTTAAGATTGTTGATGATGAATGATGGAGATGAATAGCAACGGTCTGAACCTGTGGTGTACATGTAGTATCTATAGCCATAAAAACACTATCATGATACAGGACTTCTTCAGGCCAAACATCAGGGCCTTTTACTAATCCCCTTTAAAACCCTTCCTAACAGGGCATCCTCCTGGTCCGTTTCCGGGCTGAGGACGTCAAGCTCCGCCTCTCCGAGCTGGGCGTGGCCTCCCCCCAGCCATCCTCGCTGGCTCCGCCCATCCTGGTCGACCCGTCTGTGGTGCAGCAGCTGTTCCTGGACCCAGGTCTGATGGGAGACGTCCTGCCCAACGCCACCATCGTCCAGGACTGGCAGCCCTTCAAGCCCCTGCCCTCCAACATGGACATCCTGCTGAAGAAGAACATCGACTGGATGGTGGACAACGCCGGCAGCCCCTCCGTGGCCAGCCTGTGCACCTTCCCCTTCAGGGTGCCCATCGGAGAAGACTGGTAATGCTCACCCCGCTCAATCTGTTTATTTTGTATTACTATTATATTGGTAAACATACTAAATCTAATCTAAAGCCTGATTTCAGGGTAACAAGAATAGCATGCAAATAGCTAGAGAAAGAGAAGAAAGTTCAGAAAGTAGACTGTTATTGATGGACCCTTCACTAGTTCATGACTCCCTGGTGCATTAGTGTAACTCACATTATTTTGTAGAGTACATACACTGAAGTACACACATTACAATGTGAAGTACGCTAAAGTACACTCGTTGTGATATGAATTACACAGAATTACACACATTGTGATATGAATTCACTGCAATTGCGATGTGAATTACACTAAAGTACACACATTACAATGTGAAGTACACTGAAGTACACATGTTTTGATATAAATAAAACTGAAGTACACACACTGTTTTGATATGAATTCACTGCCATTGTGAGAACCGTGACTCTTTTATCCAACTGAATTGACCCTCTTACTCTATGCGGCATTGCTTCTTGAAACAGGTACTATCTCAACATTGATATGTTCGGTAAGGACCTGGACCTGGTTCGCCAGCAGTTCCTGTCCCACCTGCGTCGCCATACCGACACACTCAAGGGTCACGTGATGTGCCAGATGTTCCTCGACCCTCCCCTGTGGAAGCCCATGGCCGAGTTCTGCCGCCAGACTCTGGGGGTGGAGCTTGTGAAGGAGTACACAGAGCAGTGCGTGGTGGAGTCGGACGTCGTGTAGGTGGGATTGGACGAGAAGCAGGAAGAGAACGCGGAAGAATAGGAAGCGGAAGAGGAGGAGGGGCTTATAGAGAGACAAGATGGAGGATTTGGAAAATAAGAGGAAAAATACTTCATGGACCCAACTCAACTATAGTCTTTAGAAACAAGCATAGTTCCTTCTGGAGAAACCTCTTCTAAGAAATTTACAAAAACAAACTATATAACAGCGTTATCTTTATCAAACCGCTGCAGAAGCAGCATTAGAGATGCATTAGATTTAACAAAAACACTAAAACTATTAGGTGTTAGGACAGCGAAGGCACATTTTCAGCTACTTTAATTTGGAAAGTTTCCCTACAAGTCATTCACTTAGTCACTTGTCGCACAAATCTAACTGATAAAAATAGTGAACATTATGCTAACGTTCTTTCCCTTTTGGAGAAAAAAAATCATGCAAGCAAGCTTAGGGAATCTCATGTCTTTTAGTCTTCTTTTTTTTGTAAATATTAAGTATATAAATATTGTACACATTCTGAGTTGGTAAATAAGTCTGCACAACTCTTGAGGCACTTTATAAAAACCATACGGGCTGTTGTGCTAAAATTGGAGTATAGGAGCCATTTTAGACTTGAGTTTAGACTAAGTTTGAACTCAGTCAGGGACCCCAAATACTCTAGTAGAAGAAAGAAAAGTCCATCCGGACATTATAACATCATTAAATCTATAAAAAAAAAACAATGATCAAATCAAAGTTTAGGCCCGCCAAGTGAAACTTACAGAGCATTTGCACGCTTATTCACAAAATGGCTGACAACTTTTTAACCATCTTTAACAGACAAGCTTATAGGCTACTCTTAACCTGGCTAGCGTTTTACGTTTGAAACCTACTATAATCATGATTATTATTTTTTCTTAGCAGCTACTCCGCTCTGTTGTGTCTTTATGTTAAAGCACTTGACCATATAGCTAATTTATGACTTGTTTAACTTATACTTGAATGCTGCAGTAACATCTGAAGAGATTAACAGCCGAGGCATTGGAAAAGTTTTTTTGTGCAATCTAGGCCTAATACTCTTGTAGATTAATAACAATGATAGCAAAAATGTACGAGCGCCCATGTGCTAAAGAGACTACTTAAATCTTTGAATTAATTATAGTTTGAGTTTGACACCGCTCGTCGACAACTTCATCTCTGGAAATATTTCGTAACAAGTGTGGGAAATGGAAACAACAAGAGGACAAGGCCTGTTTAAATAGTCGTTACCCCCTTTGTGTGATTGTCTTAAGTGTCATTGTTCAACATTCAAAGGAAGCGTAATCGTGGTACAGGATGACAACCAGACAAACATGCTCCACACTACTTCTAAGACAGTTTTTATGTCCATCAAAAAAAGAGAGACTCGCCTGAGGATGAGACTAGCTTTCTAGGGGGGGCGAGGAATGTGCTAGAAACATGGAAGCAAAGCGTGAACCGAGTACGATGTTATCAAAACAGACGCGATTTATTCATTCTTGATAATAACATGATTTTTTTTTTTTACCTGGACCGGAAATGCTTCGAGGTGAAGAGCATTACTCCCAGACATATTTTAAACAGAATTCTAATGCAAGAAGAATAAACCCATTTTTTTTTGTTTTGTTTTTTTAGATAGAAGTGGAGCTCTTCCTGTTTTCCTCCTTTTCTTTTCTTTTTTTAACCAATGAAGCAAAGCTGGACAGATGCCTGTTTAGAGTGGTGAGGAAGACTAGGACGAGGAAAATGCGGTGAGTGACGTGACCACGAAGATAAGTGCCGAAGCAGACGAAAAGAAGTACACAAGCAGTCCCCCCCCCACCCCCCACCACCACCACCACCACCACCATGTCACCCTCCGACTCACTAGTATATTTCTGAAAGTCTCCCCACGTCCACTTAATGTTCTTCCGCTAAGTTCACTTTAAATGGGAAGGTGAATATCATCATCACAGGCAAATACACCCTCTAGCTGACCCTCATCCTAACTCTTTAGCTGAGCGGTAAACCTTTTGTTGTTGTAATAATGGGTGGCGTTATAGTTGATTGTATTAAGCGGCAAATAAACTTGTTTCTTTGTTGGGGTCGGGAGGCGGGGGGTTAAATTCCTTCTTTTGTAAATGATCTCAGAAAGTCTTATTTCCTTGTGGCCAGAATTTATAAACAGATTTAATTTACATTTTCTAAACTGACAACCCTCTCAGGGAGTTATACATTTTTAAAGCCAATTTAATTTGACTTTAGCATTTTTATTTAAATGAATGATCCCTACCACCGTATTCATTAACTCCCCAATCTCTTTTGGAAATGCAAATCTTAACCTAGCTCAGCCCATGAATACCACCCACTGTTTACAAATGTCACTGAGGAGGATGAGCTAACCTCTCTTCTCCGATGAGAATCTTTAACATTTTTAAAATGATCCTATGTCTGTTTCCTCACTTCTGGCCAGTCAGTGAAGGAAAAGAAAACACAAGCAACAACGAATTATCTTTTCAGTCTAAACCACCACCAAAACCACTTCTTTTTTCTTTTTTTCTACCAGTATCGTGGTAGATTGGTTTTGGAAGTCGCAGGGTCAATGTGTGTCTTTGTGAGGCTGCCAAATGGTAAGATACCCCATGGAGGCTTTCTTAGACCATATGGCTATCTGGGGATTACCAAAAGGCTGGAAGGTTAGGGGGGAGGAAACCTAGAGGGTATATTTGACAGTTGAGGTAAGAAAAAAACAACAACTACGAAAACAAACTTAGGTTAAAGCTATTCCAACATTTTTGACCGGGCCCACACACAGGAATACAACCCACCACCACCACCACCACTATTTCTCCCCACACAACCCTCCAAATTTGTCATTTCCATCATTGTTCAATATGGTGTTCACTGACAAAAGGACATGGCCATCCAAATTGCTCCCCCCCACACACCCCCTTTTTAAGGACTCTGACGCCAACCCACCACCACCATCACACAGGACTTGATGTGGACTCTTGTCACAGCTTGTGTTTGTGTATTTGTGAGTCCGACAGACTGTCTGTCTATGGTTTATAGGGACGTTGATGTTCTTCTGAGGTTACCGGTGTGTGTGTTTCGTGCTCCTGTCTTTATGTGCCACTGGGTCCCCGTGGGTGTAGGTTTGTGCTTGAAGGTGAAGGTGAAGGATGGGGTCTAATTTTACACGGAGTGGAGCGGAGCATGACGTCACGCCACTGACAAATGTTTTAATAAATATTACAAAAGATAAATCTGAAGATGTCAACATACTTCAGCTGGTTTGTTTAACAGACTACAATACATCATTTGGATTATATTAAATCCTGAAAATCCATTTGGTACAGATACTGATACAGATAAATATTTTTCTCTTTCCTTGCCAACCTTCAAAGCACATGCATATATTAAAGGGGTGAAATATTTACAGAACGCAATTTAGTCTTTATTTATTTTTTATTTTTTTGGTGTTTGATCACTGTGTGAAATCATGTGACATGCAATTTGTATACATGTGAAATACCAACACTATTGAAACATGGCAAATCCCTGGATATTGACTTGATTTTAAAATAGGGGGGTACTGTATGTGTATATACAACGAGGGGACTGTGCTGAGAGGGTTTCCCATTGAGTTAGCAGGCTGAACTGAGCACTTTTGTTTCATCCCATCCCCTGTTGGTTCACACTGTGCTGTGCAGCAGCGGGAGTGAGAGGGGGTGGATGAAACAGGGGTCTCTGTTCAAGATTATTTTAATGATAAAAAAAAGAGAGTGTTTCGGAAGATGATGAATAGGGAAGCGTTCAGTGCGGCTGATTGCTTCTGCCGCCTTGTATTTTCCTGTGTTAATCACCAACTGCCATCACCGTGGTCACACAACTTGGCAGCCATTTACAGATTTGATTTCCCTGGAAATTATTTACCCTCTTTTATAACAATCGGGTGTAATGAGTATGAATAAAAAGCCTTCCACATTTATTTTTGAAGTTGGAGCTATTGATTTGCAAAGTTAAATACTGACAAACCAAGTGTTTTGTTGTTGCTATGAAAGATGGTGGTTGGTGATAAGTTATCCTCTGGGATTTTCAAATTGTAAACACCGTTCCCATTGGTCTGGGATTGTTTTTCTTTTACCAAATGTTGGCCTATATCATTTTCACATTTTCTTTTCCCTGTTTCTTTAATTTTTTTAATTTCTTTTCATAAAAGAATTTGCACTCCCATTTTCGCATAGGCCACGCTCGATATTTTGTTCACGGCGTCTATATTCGGTCCCTTTGTTTCCAGGGAGAGAGTGCTGTAGAAAGCCTCGGCCGCCATGACGAGTTTACCCATCAGCATTGTCGCTTGCTGAGTCAGTTACAAGGTGGGATGAGATCTAGGAGTTGGTTTGAGGAGCTGAAAATTGTTTGTTTTCAGATGTGAAGAAGCCAGAGAGCTGACGGGGTTAATCTTGTGCTCCAAAAATGAATGTCCTTCACAGACAAGAAAGCATTGGCATCTTAATGTATTTAAATACAATGCAGCAATTTAGTTGAGCTGACCACAGCCGTCATTGTATTCAGCTGTTTTAGTTACTCATGGCGCTATAGGGAAAGTGATTCCAACGTGTGAAGTGACATCATGTTCCTAGTATAAGACATAGCTTTTCACTTTCGTTTTTGGACTGAATTTAAAGAAGGATGTAGGAGAGAGAGAGAGAGGGAGGGGGGGTAGTTGGTATTGGAGAAGGACAGATCAGGGCAGGGAGTTAAGGAAAGTCGAAGGTTAGTGTGTGTGTGTGTGTGTGTGTGTGTGTGTGTGTGTGTTTGTGTGTGCGTTGCAGTAACTGGAGTCCTCATCTCTCTTATAACATTACCACTTTGATGATTGGAGGTCATTTGACTGAGTCTGTAGGAAGAAAATGCCTGGTAATGGAACACTTTAAACTAGTCACCGCTTGGTAATGGAACACTTTACACTAGTCACCCCCACTAAGACTGCAACACTTAAAACTAGTCACCCACTAAAACTGGATGCAGTACTCTGAGACAGCCTGGATTGTGCATAGTTTCCTCTTTGTGTAGACACACAACGACACAAAAGATACTAGCAAGTTCTGAGCTTAATGCACCTCACAGTGTATTCACACTCATACACCTCACCTCAAGTTGCCAGCCTCTTTTTCCCAATTATTTAGCATAAAACAAAAAAGATATCTTCTTATGCGCTAATCTTCATTGTAACATCAAATGCCTTGCAAAGGAATTCTCCTGGGGTTCTTCACAAACCTAAAGGCTAATCAAAATAGATGAAATTAAGTAATTAATAATAATAATAATAATAATAATAATAATTCATTTTATTTAGTTTTTAACGCTTTTCTCAGGACTCAAAGCGCTTTACACAAATTGGTTGCCAATTAATTACACAGAACGAACAAGGAACAGCTATCAAACACAACACTCAATCTGAGTGATAACACGGCAGCCAATTTGCACCAGACTTGCTCACCCACCATATATTACAACAGATTTGCTCACACATAGGACACACAGACCAACTCCAGTTGAATTGGCAGTGGCTAGTCAGGGCACTGGCAGGAGAATGGAGCATGTTTTTTGATGGTGGGAGGAAACCGGAGTGCCTGGAGGAAACCCACACAAACACGGGGAGGACACGCAAACTCCACACAGAAAGGCCCTTGGGTCAGGACCTTCTAACCACTGAACCACCGTGCTGCCACAAAGTTGATGGCGGCATTGCATTGCTGGACAAGTTACCTTTTTACCTTACTTAATTATTAAAACACAAATCCAGTAGTCATTAGGACACGCTCACAGGACTTTATATCCTTTGAAAGCCGCAAAGTGAACACAGAACTGGGTAAATCAGATTTCAGGTTTTTTGCCTCGGATAAATGGAACAAGGTTCAACAGGAATTGAAATTAGAGCAGTTTGCTTCTGTTGAACAATTTAAACTTTTACTGGAGGATTTGGGAGCTGAAGTGTGTTCTTGTTTTGGTTGAAACTTAAATATTGTGCTGTATTGGAAATATTGTATTGTAAACATTTTAATAATTTTTTTTTGTTGTAATTGATACAGTATATTCTGCCTTTAAACAGGGCACTGTTGGAAAAGAGACCTGGTCTCAGTCAGTTAATCCTGTATAAATAAAATAAATAATAATAAACTTAAGTCACTGCTGAATGAAGTTTTGATTATGAGATCCGGCCATTCTAAAGTTTTATTGTTACTTATTGTTTTGTTTGTGTTTTTACCATGTCAGAGGTGCATTTGTGAATTTGGTTGTCTGACTGTTTGATTTTTGGATATTAAATATAAATGTAACACGTTGTATCCATTCTAGGTGTTTCATATTGCATACTGAGAACCATGACTCCAGATTAGCTACATTTTCAAGAAGTCATTTATTTATTATTTTGCCATTTACTTACATAACATCACAAAACGTCATCCTCATTATGGTAATATATAAAGCTATATTTTCAGAAAATAGAAATTAGGCTCAAAAAACATTTGTGTTGGACACACTTGTTAAACACATTTAACGCATGCCTGTTATGAGGAAAGACAGATATACTGGGCCATGCATGATCTAAAGTCAAATCTGCATTTTGAAAGTTCTCAACTTTCCCCCTCCAGTAATTTTATAAAACATTTAAAATATTCTGCTTAAAGGTATTAATCCTGTCTGTTATGTTTTTTCTGCAAAATACGTTCAATTACCTTGTTAAAATCTTAAAAATGTTATCTTCTCGTTCTGCCTCATAAAAAATTCTTGAATCTGAGTCGCCCCGCCCTCTTCTATTCAAGTACCTGCCCAGCCCCCGCCCCCCCTCTTCTGCTGCCACGTATACTTGCTCTCAAGTCGCCCCGCCCATGAACGGTGGTTGGTTAAAAATGGTTACTCAAATATTTGTGACCTCACAAATCTGGCTTGTCTGAACTCGCTCTTTTGAGACTATCCTTGGTGCACTGCAGTTTCAAAGCAGAAATGGCCAAGATTTTAAGGGTTAATTGATAAGTGGTAATACCCAAAGTAGTTATCGTAAACTAAAACCGAAACTAAAACGGAAACTAGCAATGCAAAATCCTTTCCGTAAACTGAAATAAAAATGAGAAACAAACCATTCTCAGATACGAAAACTAAACTAAAAGTAGTAAAGTTGGTTGTAAAACTAAATAAAATACAAATTTACATGACTTCTTTTCAGTTTCAGTATTTTTATTAATATAAAAAAAAATATCAAAAAATTATGTGAAATCAGAGGGGTTGTATGCATGGTTCTCTGCCGAGTCGCAAGACGGCACTCACTTGCTTAACGTTAACAGCTTCTTCAACGGCAGCGGTCGGGCGAATGTCAAAGTTGGCATGAGAGGCTATTATATAATAATATCTGAAACTTAAGACAACCAGATCTAAACTGCTTGTATCAGTCTGGTTATCATTTAGAAAGGCTGTTACTGTTGTAATTTGAGTTAATACATTTTTTTATTCAAGTTTTTCTTGTTTTAACCAATAAGGATTTTTTGTTTTTAAAAAAAAGGAAGATAACACAGCGTATAAAGTTTTATATATATTTATACTACATATGAAATAACTATAGTTTGTTGCATTCATGAAATTATAGAACCAGAAGACCTTGGTGGTCTTTGCAGAGAGAGGCATATCGCTAATTTTCTGAACAATTTCACGTTTGTTTTTGAAGTTCGAGAATAGATGCTCTGATATTTTAATAAATGATTCTTTCATGTATTCTCTGCCTGTGAACGGCTTTCCGCGCCTTACTATCTCCTGAGCTGCCACAAAACTAGCTGCAGTAGTTCAGTTGGGAGACTTGATCCACTTCTTAAACATACATTTGCTCTGCTCAGCTTTCCGCAGCAGTTCCGAAATCGCTTTTTACGTTGATCTCCAGCTTGGAACGTTTCAGCAAATGCTGTGTGCTTGTTCTGGAAATGTCTTTCCACATAAAATTTTTTGTTGTTGGCTAATTTCTCACCACATATCAAACACACAGGTAAGCCAGTATCGTTGGCAGTGAAAGCAAATGAATCTGTCCACGCAATATTAAAATCTGTATTTTCCTCAGAGACTTTCCTTTTTTTGGATTTATCCATCGTTAGCTAACCGGGGATCGGAAACGCAAGATTAGCCACCTGCAGGTGATAGGAAGAGGCGACGCGTTGTGACGCATATTTTAGTTGACGAAATATTAAAACTTTCTTTTATTTCAGTGTAACAGTATCACCTTGATCTCCAAAATAAGAGGTGTAAAAATTAAATAAAAATAAAAATTGCCGTTATTTATTTCAATATATATAAAAAATGTTTTAAAGCTACAGGGAGCCAGTGCAGAGGGGCAGAAGAGCCGCATGCGGCTCCAGAGCCGCGGGTTGCCGACCACTGGGATAGGTAAAAAGCTCGGTCATCTGGAGGGAGCTGGGAATAGAGCCGCTGCTCCTTCGCGTCGAAAGGAGCCAGATGAGGTGGTTCGGGCATCTGATTAGGATGCCTCCTGGGCGCCTCCCGTTGGAGGTTTTCCGGGCACGCCCTATTGGTAGGAGACCCCGGGGTAGACCCAGAACATGCTGGAGAGATTATATATCTCGTCTGGCCTAGGAACGCCTCGGGATCCTCCAGGAGGAGCTGGAAAGCATTGCTGGGGATAGGGACGTCTGGACTACCCTTAGCCTGCTGCCACCGCGAGCCGGACCCGGATAAGCGGCGGAAAATGGATGGATGGATGGATTGATAGATATCCAAATAAGTAAACATTTTTACTCTAATGTAAGATTTTGAATATTTCTTTGTCTAGCCTTGTTTTATCACTCTGTACCATGAAATTGTACCATGAAAAATGCCTTGTGCATTTTCTCTAGTTTACCTCTAACAACACATCTACCCTGTTTTACAAGCTGTTCTGAATTGCAGCGATTTGTGACATAGAAAACCCAAGTCAATCTAATTGGCCAATCATTATACAGGCTAGTATAAGTAAGG
>JAVQIZ010031383.1:0-22329 GCA_036023535.2 Galaxias brevipinnis
TGGGAGGGAGGGAGTGAGTGAGGGAGGGAGGGAGGGAGGGAGGGAGGGAGGGAGGGAGGGAGGGAGGGAGGGAGGAAGGGAGGAAGGGAGGGAGAAACGTAGTATACGACAGAGAGAGAGAGGGAAGGGGAAAGTTAGAGATACTTGAAATGTAATGTTGACGTGCCATTGCAAACAGTGATATCCTTAAACTGAGGTCATTTTATTTAGCTGTTGATTAGATCAGTGTAGAATTGTATTGCTGTTTGCTTTCAAGGCGGCAGCAGGATATCACTTTACCCTGTTTGGTCTCCCATGGAACAATAGGAGTGGCTTTCATGACATTAGTGCCTCACGCCTGAATGCATGCATATATGCATGTGTGGATATGTGAATTTATGTGTTTTAGAGAGAGAGAAAGGTGTAGCTAACTCCCTGTCACCTCGCTGTCCCCACTAGTTTGGGTGCCTAGAGGCTGTGCACATGTGTCTGTAGGGTGTGTGGGTGCGTGTGCGCAGTGTGTGTGCGTGCATGTGTGTGGGAGGTCGGGGTCTGGGTGTTTCAAGACGTGGCCTATGTTGCCCCCAGTAAATCTAGGATGTCATGTGGAAACATCAGGCTGGCACCCCAGTCGTCTTGTGTTACATGCTGCAGACGGGGCCTTCTGGCCAACACCACCTCCTGCTCTCCCTCTCTCCCCGAAGCTTGACATTGGAAGGCTCTTTAGACACTCTGGTGCGTTCCCGAAGCCCTTAATCCAAATGACAGCCTCTGAAAGGGCATATATTACACGGCATATTACATTGTGTCCCAATTCTGTTATTCGTATTGGATTCAATAAACTCCACAATGTTAATTTAGCTGGTAATTGACATATACTTGTAAGCTTACTAGTTGCTAGATAGTGTTGATGGCTTGTGGATGACCTGAAAGTAAGTTGTTAGCTGTCTGAGTAGGGGTTGGATAGATCACTTCCCTCACCTACTCCCAAGTCTGCAGGAGTGTCCACTTAGCGGAAGAGCATCCGGTGGCCACACACACACACACACACACACACACACACACACACACACACACACACACACACGTATTTGCACACACACTCCAGGGATGGTGACAGGGTGTCAGAGAAGAGAAGTGTCAGCTGCAGTTGTGAAACCCATCCGCATCAATTTGATTTCGTTTCCTGATTTATGCACTTCTCAGGGTCTCTGTGAGAGGCTCGGCCTCATGGACCAAGGAGGATTTCGTCATACATTATCATAACTTACTTTAAATAAATTTTCGCACACATACACACACACTTACACACCTACCCACAAACACAAAGGACCTCTCTTCCCCCTGAGGACTATAGAGCTGTACTTGGAAGGGCCATTCTATCTCAGTGTGAAGGAGATCGTTCTCAGAGTAATGGATGCAGTGAGAAGATGGTTATGATGCCGATCAATCTGATTCATTTAGGGTCGACGATGTCAATGGCTCCTGATTAGGACGTGTCTATCCTCTTTAAAAGCCCACAGTCTACTGAGCAGCCCTCCAGTGGAGATGAGGAGAGGGAGGACAGAGGAGGCACACCGGCCCTCCACTCGGAACACTCAAACCAATTATCCTTGTCTCGCCCCCTTCTCTCTCCCTCTCTCTCTCCCTCCCTCCCTTCCCAGACCTCGGACCTCTTTACGATGATCGAGAGGATGCAGGTACTTCTGAAGTGGCCTCTGTGCTCTCTACCCACTCCTAATTTTTCCTCCTTCCTCTCTTCTCCTGTTTTTGAATGGACTGACGTTCTGGAACACTCCGTGCCAGTGTCCTTGCCCCCCCGCTGCCTGTGCTTCAGCCAGGTGTTCTTACTGTTGTGCTATTCTGATAGGGCTATGTTTAGAGACGCCGGGACACGCTGAACATGCCAAATGGACAGCAGGATCCCGCTATACTCAGGTGTATTGACTTAATGGGTGTTCGTTACACAGTAAGTCATGCTTGATTTATACCCAGACTCTAAATTAGGAGGATGTGGCCCACAAAAAGGTCCTGAGTTTGTTCAGATAGCATTTATTTGTTTGTAATATTATGGACTTTAGCTGCTCTGATTGGCTCGATAATGACTGAAATATCATATGGCTCTGTTATTAGTGACACCGTCCCTGTTGCCTTCTTGCTCTCTTGCTTTTTTTGCTTCTGTTGCCTTCTTCCTCTCCTGCTCGTGCTTACAACAGTAATGGAGTACCCTCTCACACGCCCTCATCTCTTTCAGCTTTTTCTTCCTCTTTTTTTCGTACCTGTCATGAATGTTGATGTAGCAGTTAAATTTATGCAGTGCAAGTAAATGTGTATGTGAGCGTGTGTGTGTGTGTGTGTGTGTGTGTGTGTGTGTGTGTTTTCATCCAGTCTTTTGACGTCCTCCTCATCTCCCTCTACAGGGCAGCAGAATGGACGAGCAGCGATGTCCCCTCCCGCCGCCCCTCAAAGTGAGTCCACGCTCCTCACATTTCCCCCTGGATACCCCAGCTGACAAAAAGGCAAAATTACGGCAAAGCCTTGAACCTCTGCTTATCAGCCGTCAGACAGGCTTTAGGAGAGACATCTTCTAATGCGGGGCTCAGCGGGGGTGCAGGCACCACAATCCTCAGGCAATCTCCAATCCCGCAGCCAAGCTAATGGGGTTGGAATGGTAGGCCGCGTTGAACGTACTCTCAACGGGAAGGTGCCCCAGGCCTGCATCAATGCCTCGATCACTAACAATACAAAGCATAACAACAAAACTATATATATATATATATATATATATATGTATATATGCTGCGGCCTTTCTGAATAGAAGAGAGACCTTTGGGTTTGCTTTCCCGGACAAAGACCTTTGTGATCTAGTGTCACCAATTGTATGATGCGTGCAAAAGCCCCTTATGTCATTATCTGATATAAAGTTTGTTAAGTCAGGACAACCTGCGATATGTTTAATGTTCATTGCAATAGCATGGTAATACATTGAAAAACAGAGTCAAGGAACTGCTGCTTTGAAAGACTTTCCCTACCAGGGCCATATTCAGCCAACAACCATGCGTAAGGAGCAGGTATCTTCAGACTGGCCACTAACAGATACTGAGTCTTTGCAGCAGTGAGCTTTGGAGCAGTTGTAGGAGCCGGTGTGGCGAGTGAACTGCAGTTTCAGAAGGCTGCGTTAAACTATTGAGCGTATGGGAGTGGTTGATTGATTGTATATCTGGGTAATAGATAATAGCTGCCTGAACCAGCTCTGCCAAGGCGTCACCTCATTTCTTTTTTTTTTATAAGTGATGTTTAGAGACGTGTCTCGATGCTTCATATGTAAAATCAATAAGCCAGAGTGCACTTGTGATTTTATCTCCATTCTCTCCATGCAGACAGAGGAGGATTACATCCCTTATCCCAGCGTTCATGAGGTATCGTAATTCATACTCTTTTGCCATAATCTGTCAGTGCAACATGAACACCTCTGTTATTGGAAAACACTCAATACTCGTTGTCATGGTTCTAGAAATGTTAGACTATGATATATATCCACCGTCACCAGCAGATTAAAAAGAGATAAATGAGAGAGGGCTTGGTTGGTTCTCTTGTCCAGGTGCTGGGCCGTACGAGCCCCTTCCCCCTCATCCTGCTGCCCCAGTTTGGGGGCTACTGGATCGAGGGGACCAACCACGAGCCCAGCCCAGCCACGGAGGCCGAGCAGCCGCCACCCTTACCAGCCGCCCACATCAAACTGGAGACAAACAGCACCGCCAAGATCTACAGGAAGCAGTTCATGGGGAAGGTGAGCCGGAGGAAGAGCTGCAGAGGAGGCTTGGTGGTTGGCCTGTCTAAAGAACCGAACATTTAGTACATCCAAGACATAACAGTGATATTTATCCGTTTTTCCTTTTCCTTTTTAGTGAATGTTCCTTTAACTCTCTGGCACTTATCATGTAATTGGAAGCCATCAGTGTTGCCTTGTTGAATAGCGTAGATTACAACCGTAGATGCAGAAAAGGTGTTTTGTTTGCCTCACATCCACTCTGAGTCGACTACTAAGCCCAGTCTCTTCGAACGAGGCGGAGACTGTCCATGCCTTGGAATACCACGTGCTGTTTTTTTTTTGGTCCAAGAGACTTTCCTCTTTGCTTTGGGAAAAAGAGAAGCTCCTCCTAACATGGCAGAGCTAATTAGAGGCGGCCTGCCACGAGCATTGATTAGCCCCTGAGCCGATCTTTCCCCTCTCTCCAGGAACACTTTAATTACTACTCCACGGACGCCGCCCTGGGCCACCTGGTCTTCTCCGTGAAGTACGACGTCATCGGGGACCAGGAGCACCTCCGGCTGATGCTGCGGTAGGACCTTTATGTGCATCACTTCCCGTCAGTCTGTATTCCACCCC
Organism: Galaxias brevipinnis; assembly: GCA_036023535.2. Lineage (NCBI taxonomy): Eukaryota > Metazoa > Chordata > Actinopteri > Galaxiiformes > Galaxiidae > Galaxias > Galaxias brevipinnis. The sequence continues at coordinate 4,370 of JAVQIZ010031383.1, forward strand.
ATCCCCGGTGCGGCCCGACCCGGCCCTGCCGCTCTCTGTGTGTGTCGTCACTGTGGGCCGCTCGTCTCTCTCGCCGTCGGAAATGGAGCCCTCCCCTGTTAGCTGCCCTGCCTGTTTAATGCCGCAGCTCATTTCCCCTCTTTTTTTTTTCTCTCTTTTTTTTTTTTTCTTTTTATCAAAAGGTTTCTCCCCTTGCTCATCTGCTTGCTGTATCTCATTATTTTTATCTCTCTCTATGTTTCTGCAATCTCTTTCCTACTATCCCCCCATTGATTTGTCCTCCTTCTTTCTCTGTCTCTGACCCTCTCAATTTCCCCCTTTGTATCCCCTTGCATACATCCCTTTCCATCACACTCTAATTTAGTCCGCTCCGTACACATACTCCCTGTAAAGTACTAGTAGCTTACCATTAGCACTCTGCAAGTGCTTGATCGTCAGGAAGCACTTCAGCAGCACCTGACCATAGTGGGCATCTGCTCTGCCCAGCCAGCTAATGGTGTTTACCAAGCACGTCTGTCCCAAAGTCCCCCTGCCCCCTCCACCCGTGCAGAGAGAAGAGGTTCACCCTGTTACATTTAGCATGGACATCCCCAGCCAAGCACTGCCTGTCTGTCTAATATAACATTCAGTGTTCACCACCACGCCGCCCTTCCCTTCGCACAGTTACTCTCGGTGAACACTCCACGCCTCCATTTTACACAAAAGACAGAGTCGGAGTGAGGTAGTAGAGAGAGAGCGTGAGGGAGGCACTTAATGCTCCACAAAAGCAGTGAATGAATGTTAGCGCCCTAGAGAGTGCACTCCAGAGAGTAATGGCTGTTTTCCCTCTTGGTTTATGGGGCATTTAAATATATGTGTGTGTGCGTGTGCTTGCACGTGTGTGTTTATGTGCGTGTTTTGCTGAGGTAATAGTCCTGGTCGTCACCCGTCGTCCACACATCAGATATGCACGTATACTCACTTCAGCCAGTTAGCAGTAATCATAGAGGTTATTCAGGGGCCATACTTGAAAATAACGCTAGCAACCGCAGGGACTTGATTGAGAGCCTCCTGTGGGTCTCACTGCACACTTGCTTTGCCAGTTCTGCTTCACCGCAACACCACTGATTAGTCATCCGCAATGGTAGCAAATGTGCGGCCAATACGGGATTCTGCTTGTCCATAATGAAATGGCAAGGGTTCATATTCCACTGTGAAAAGGGCATTAGTGTTGCTATTATATTATAATGACGCAGGGATTGCAGGTGGAAGCACAAGCATGTTGTGCAGCTCTCCGGTCGGCTGTGTCAAAGACAAGCAATGCAAAATTAGGACTGAGCGTTCTTCTTTGCATGAAGTCCATTGGGATTTTCCGTCATGAATTTGCATCTGATTTGTAAACATTTGTTAGGAATATTGAGACATCATCGACTAGGGGTTGACCTGATTAAGAGAGAGAACGACCATGCCTGAGACTAAATTGTGCACGTGTTGTCTGAAAGGGAAAGTTGTGAAATCGTGCTTGCTTGTTCTTTCAGGACAAAATTAAAAACCCACCATGATGTGATCCCTATCTCCTGCCTAACGGAGTTCCCCAATGTGGTTCAGATGGCCAAGGTAGGATTAACAGGATCAGGGACCTGGTACTATGGTGAATATACTGTCTATCAAAATCAAGACTATTATTTGTATTGCAATTTTTTTCTAACGATTCAACCTTTATCCTTAACAGCTTGTATGTGAAGAGGTGAATGTGGATCGATTTTATCCAGTTCTCTACCCAAAGGTAAGCAACAATAACAATGTACAGACATTGATGAACATTATTCCATGACAGAGGGTTATGAAAACCATGCGTCCCTCAACAGGATCTTCCTCCTCACGCTCTCTTCTTGACCCCAAAAGATTATTGAAATCTCCTGTTTCTGTTTCTGCGTGGTTGAATACCGTGTCGTCAAATCAACGTGTATCCATCGTAACACGTGGCCCCTATTCAGTTCACTTCTCAGTTCATTTGCTATCCTGCTCTTCCTCTGTTCGCGCTCCCTTTCCTATCACAAAGCCGCGGTTGAACTTCCGTGTCACTCTGTTGTTCCTCTATTTTCCCGTTGGCAGGCCTCCAGGCTCATCGTCACATTCGACGAACACGTCATCAGCAACAACTTCAAATACGGCGTCGTGTACCAGAAGTTCGGCCAGGTGATTATACACCCAGACACGCATGGTGCATTACAGCTTAAGCTCCTGTTTCAGGTCTTCATTCATTGACTACACCAAAATCAGCTGCTAGATCTCACTACACCTTGACAAACGTTAAAAGGCCACTTGTAAGTACAATGGTCTGTCTGAGTGGTGATGCAGCCAGAGGTCCCAAAAATGCCACTTCCTTATATAGACGTCGGTGTCAAATCTCCTGACATCCTGGTTGTATTCCCTTTATACAGACGGCCGAGGAGGAAATATTTGAAAACACTGTGGAGAGTCCTGCTTTTGTGGAGTTCCTGGAGTTTCTGGGCCAGAAGATTGAACTCCATGATTTCAAAGGGTATGTCTAAAAGTGTGTCAACAACAACAACAAAAAAATCTAATTAGGGGTGGTATGACAATAATTAGACATCTGAAGTCATACCGAAATTAAGATAAAATGAAAAACACACCACACAGATAGTTTTGATATGCCTAAACTAGAAAGCAATATAATGAATCCAAATTTTAGGAAAGCATTTTTTTCTGAGACTACTTTTGATGAGTCATCCCTCACAAGTAATGCAAGCAGTAATGCCATTAGTATTTCAAAAGAAACATCAGCCCGGTCTTAATAAATTAAAGCTGACTTGAAAATCAATGAGGAGTTTCATAAACCTGAGTGTTAGTCGACTACAGTCGATTTGCTCGGATGCCTTTTGATTCAGAAGCGAAGGCATACTTGCTGGTGCACTGATTGTATGATCGAGTGGGCAGAACGAATGCCCTTGTTCTTCACAGTTTGATGAATGAGGGGGTCGTTTGACTCTAACTTGTGCTTGATGGGATTTAAAGTTCTCTTTTCAACTGCTCTCTTTTTCAATCGTCTCCTCTCATACATTCGTTCCTGTGTACATTGTCCGTGCATAAATCATTCCTCTCATTGCTTCAATGCTTTGCTTCTATCATCTCCTCGTTCCTTCTCCTCAGGTTCCGGGGAGGTTTGGACGTCACCCACGGTCAGACAGGAACAGAGTCCGTCTACACCAACTTCCACAACAAGGAGGTCATGTTCCACGTCTCAACCAAGCTGCCCTACACAGAGGGAGACTCTCAGCAGGTAAGGAAAACATTTATCTCCTCCTATGCTGCGAGTTTCCATTCTCATCCACAGTATTTAAATAATCATGTTTTCGTTCTTGGGATACTATTGTTGTTGGCTTCTTAATGTGACAGTGGCTTAGGGAATAAGACACTGGTCAATTGATCCTAGTACTCACAATGACCAAATGGTTATTGGTGTGAGTTAGTATTAATATGCTGAATTGTGAAATTCTCTTTGACAAACAAACAGATACAAATGAGTTAACACATGAATTGGAGCCTGAACATCTGCACGCGTTCAATTGTTGTTGCGCCACGTCGACCTTTGACCTTTTACAAAACCACTAAGACAGCTCCCATAAGGGGGGCCCCCTGTTGCACTCCAACCAAGTCATAATGAGAAACCACGGCGTGCCAGGGACACGGCCGGCCGTTCACTGACACCAGACAGAGCCCCGCAGCGAGGGAGCAGACGACACACAGACCAGCAGGTCAGCCATCACCACTAACACCTCGACGGGCTGAGAACCACGGAGAGCTCGGTGCCACCATGCGTGGAGTGGATTATTATGAAGTGTGTGTGTGTGTCTGTGTGTTTGTGTGTGTCTGTGTGTTTGTGGGTGTGTGTGTTTGTGGGTGTGTGTGTGTTTGTGCATGTGTTTGTATGTGTGTGTGTGTCTCCTGCAACTATATCCATGGCAGGTCTCCCTGCGTTCCTGCCTGGCCATCCATCTGCTCTCTTGCATAGAGATGGTTGAACGGGCTGTTCCGTTACCATCTGGGCCCTGCAGGTCCCTGTATGGGTAAACACCATGTACCAAACCAACTAATTAGCCTAGCACAGAGACAGACATAGAGGGGAAAAAAAGAGGAGGGAGGGCGACACACCTTTTGAATGTGCAATCCACTTTTTCAGCGAGCAAAACAAATGTTTGACAAAAAAACAAGAGATAGTGGGCTGCACCTGCTGAGCCAGAAGGTGTTGCCCTAGCTAACCTCGGTCCAATGGCTCACATCTTAATTGGTATGCGGAGAGCCAGAGCGACAAGCCTGCTGTGTGAGAGAAGAAGAGGAAGAGGAGGAGGAGGAGGTGTCAGGAGATAACCCCCTCAAGAAGCGCACAGCATATAACCCCAGGCGTCGGTCTGCTCTGTGTGCGCTCCTGCACTTCGCTCCAGTGTGGCTTATTTTTTTCTCTTTTTGATGGTTTGGCAGCTCGCTGGGCCCTCAAGGCTTCGACAAATCATCGGTGTTTCGCCGTCGCTCCAAACAGATGGCTTATTGTCCTCGTGTGTACAAAGCCATAAAGCAATCGAAACAGCTAACCAGAGACAAGCGAGCCCACAAAGCCCGCGGTGTAAATATTTGCGCTGGCGCCGTGTGCGCAGCCCATCAATAAGCACTATGCCGTTTTATGGGAGGGTGTGCTTGGTGCCCGCCGTTAATATCTGTCGTCCACAGGTGCCTTGGCAAAACAACTCCCCGGCCTTATGATGATGTACATCATAGAACGTAAACTGATGGCTCACGGAGCGAGAGCCAACACACGCTGTGGGGAACAGGTGCAAAGCCGCTGAGGGCTGTTTGTCACTCTAGCGCAAAAACAGGAAATCAGGAGCTATTAGGCAGCCGCTAGTCACGGTGCATGCTGAGAGCATGCTCATTCAATTCCATTTGTCACCTGCAACAAACTATACCTTTTTTTTTTAATGGTTGTTATTTATAGTTGTGTTTTGAGTGTGTGTATCGCTAAAAGCATCACAGTCCCCTATAAAAACCTGTGAACAGCCGCTTCCAACCCCTACTCATCCCTGACATGTTTATTAAAAAATAATATATGATTGTAGGGCTGAGATTGATTGCTCTGGTTGATTTGCATTTCACTGTGTTCTTTAAGGATGCTGTTTGGTATGTGTTGACCTTTAATATTTATGGGTTGAAAAGGATTCAACATTGAATAAACACCTGCTCTAGGAAGTAGGAGGTAACATAAACCGACTGTTGAAGCGAATGCGATTCTCTAAAATGAATGTGAATCTGCTCGGAATCTGTCGTGTTTAATACTCTTATATTGTCGCCGTATTTATCAGTAATGATGATTATACCGTGACACTGACCTTTTGTTTTGGCGTTGCGTGTTGTTCCAGTTGCAGAGGAAGAGGCACATTGGCAACGACATTGTGGCCATCGTGTTTCAGGAGGAGAACACACCTTTCGTCCCCGACATGATTGCGTCAAACTTCCTCCATGCCTATGTGGTGGTGCAGGTTGAGAACGCGTGTTCGGACAACGTGCTGTACAAGGTAGCTAACTCTGAGAAGAAGTTTGAAAACTATATAAGAGGATAAATCAAGACAGTCAGTCCCTGTTAAGCATAAAGGCCTGTTATACTTTTTTGTTTACCATTAAATAACTTGGACACACCACTGGCACTGGAACATTCCATTTAAATACCTCTCCCCTATTTTTAGGTGTCGGTGACGGCGCGAGACGACGTGCCTTTCTTTGGACCTGCTCTACCTGACCCAGCCATCTTCAAAAAGGTCGGAGGTCATGCAGCACACCCCTTGATTCAAAACCCTATATTTACTCTCATTCCCTTTTAGAGCAGACGTGAATGCGCACACTACGTGTACTTACGGAAAACTCAATCTCTGCCCTTTTACCGATCAGGGCCCCGAGTTTCACGAGTTCCTCTTCACCAAGTTGATCAATGCAGAGTATGCCTGCTATAAAGCGGAGAAGTTTGCCAAGCTGGAGGTGAGAACGGACGAGCGTGCCGCGAGCCAGTGGTGCCCTGAGAAATGCAGAGTCACGCATCTCACACCCTCTGTGCTCTGTGTCGAAGGGAGCGTGGAGGACTGTCTCTTTACATTTACTGTGTGTGTGTGTGTGTGTGTGTGTGTGTGTGTGTGTGTGTGTCTTTAGGTGTGTCTCAATGAATTATATTAAGAAACAAATCTTTTGTTTGGACGACATTTAATGTTGAAGCAGGTGTGGGCCGCAGGGTACACGATCATTCGTTTTTTTTGTGAAGGTGGTGGTGGTGGTGGTGGGGGGGGGTTAACCCATTGAGTCAGATTTCATGGGTCTCTCCACCTTTATCCGTGCTCATTTGTGGCGCCTGTGTGACCTTGTCAGGAGCGCACACGGTCGGCCTTGCTGGAGACGCTGTACGAGGAGCTCCACATCAACAGCCAGGCCATGATGGGCATCGGCGGAGACGAGGACAAGCTGGAGAACGGGGGTGGAGGTGGCGGGGGATTCTTTGAGTCCTTTAAGGTAACACCGTGCATCCGGCGGGCTGGAGATGTTGAAAGGTTGAATCGACCGCTCGGCATGCTTGAGAGAGCGTTAGGATTATTACTTTTTTGGTCGGGATTCTGGGTATTCACAAAGGAACAATGTGCTAATGATCCGCAGCTCAAAACCTTTTCCGTCTAAAGCTGAACTGTACTGACATTTTTGCCGTTGCTGCGTTCCATTACCTCCTGTTGGTAATAGATGACCTTTTCACACAACCGCATTGACCTATACCTGCAGTGCGCTTTCCCAGATTATACCTACTCACTCTTAAAACATAGCTAGGAACTATTGACCAATGTCCAGTCAGCCATGCCAGGTTCCATTCTGTTAATTCCCATAGGGGTGTGAAACAAAAAGCCAATAGGCCCAGCAGAGGGGGGCGAAAAGGTAGTAAAAATAGGACAAAAGCCGATGGTGTGTCCATGGATATGTAGGACTGGGAAGGGGACTGGATAACGGGCTGTGCTGTGCCGCTCGCTGAGTCGTCCATCAGTGTCCATTAGGCTGGCGGAGCGTGCACCACATGGGCCCCAAACCCGGGGCTCAGCTGGAGCCTGGAAGAAAGGGGCAGAAACCGACCCAGCCCTGATCAACCGTTTAATGACCTCTCATTAGGAGGCTGATGATGCTGCCCGCCTGCCTGCCTGCCTGCCTGCCCGCCCGCCCGAGCGCCTGGCTGCCCGCATGACAGCCCGTGCGTTCAGTGCTCTATTTCTCTCTCGCCCTGGTCCTACCCTCTGTCTCTTGCTCAATTTCCTCCTTTTTGTTTTTTTTTCTTTTGCTCTATTACCCTGTCTGTCTATCTTCCCATTTGCTGTCTACCATACCGCATTCCTTCTATCTTTTTTTTTCTTTCTTCTTCTAACTTCATACTCTCCTCTCTTGCTCAACCCCTACCCAGCATCACAAATACTGTCTTTCAGGTGCAACCTCCCCAGCTCTTCCAGTAACCCATTTCTTGTTACTTTTACTGAAGAATTGAGAAAGCAAACACACACATACGCACACGCACCCACTCTCCCAAAAATACTTAGAAAAAGACACTTTCACTACCTATAGAAAGTAGCATATATTCCTTTCCCTCTTCTGTTGATGAACACTGCCCCCAGCTGTTAAGACACGATCCTACAGTACTTACACATGCCACACACAAACGCACACCCTTGGCCCATCAGAGTCTATGCTAATTCTGAAAAAGGGGTTCTGGTTAGTCTATATCGTCGGGAATGGCTAGAAGTCAGGGGTCGGCGGTACCCAGGACTGACGGTGTCTCCTCGTCTCTCTCTGTAGCGGGTGATCCGCAGCAGAAGCCAGTCTATGGATGCCATGGGCCTCAGTAGCAAGAAGCCACACACTGTCTCCACTAGTCTCAGTGGCAGCTTTACCCACAACCCCGCAGAGAGCCCCAAAACCCCAGGGATAGTAAGTAACCTCTTTTAGTTTTACCCAAAGGGCCTCCTTACCACCCCCATGCATAGATCTCATTGTGACCTCCCCAACACCATGTGAATATCAGCCGTGTAGTTGTAGCTTCCTGTCCTCCATAGTCCTTACCTTACCTTACTTAGGGGGACACTTTAGCATACACACTCCTCCAGCAGCCATTGTTTTCTTTCCTCAAAATTGTTTTATTTTGTTTGCTGTGTTAAATCCATCTGGTAATCTGTCATTATGGTTTAACTTTTTTTTTCTGCTTTGAAATAACCTTACATTAATACAATGCCTGCTGTAACTTATAAACAATTGCCAATTCATAAAATTTTCCGATCAGGTCAGAGTCAGACCAAATCATTTCTTATCTCTGTGAATTAGTACCACTCGCTTTTCTAAATATGCTTTGGGGCTAACTTCGAAAAAAAAATCTTAGAATATCTCAATATATCACCACTTTGTACCTGAGGTAACAGATTGTTTTCAAATAGGCCTTAGGGTTTTGCCTGTATCTTCCATTTCTCTCTCTCTGAAGACTCGCTGAGTCTATGGTTATCTGACTACCCAGAGTCCCTCCCTTCTCTTTATCATTGTGTAAGCATGGGTAACCCTGTTAAGTGCCACAGCCTCTGCATATTGTTGTGTAAGCATGGGTAACCCTGTTTATGGGGCCACAGTCTGTGCGTATTGTTGTGTTGGCATGGGCAACCTTGTTTAAGGGGCCACAGCCTGTGCACATTGTTGTGGTAGAATGGGTAACCCTGTTTACGGGGGCCACAGTCTCTGCTTATTGTTGTGTAAACATGGGTAACCCTGTTTACGGGGCCACAGCCTGTGCATATTGCTGTGTTAGCATGGGTAACCCTGTTTAGTGCCACAGCCTGTGTATATTGTTGTGGTAGCATGGGTAACCCTGTTTACGTGGACACAGCCTGTGCATATTGTTGTGTTAGCATGGGTAACCCTGTTAAGTGCCACAGCCTCGGCTTATTGTTGTGTTAGCATGGGTAACTGTTTGGTGCTACAGCCTTGGCTTGTTGTTGTGTTAGCATGGGTAACTGTTTAGTGCCACAGCCTCGGCTTATTGTTGTGTTAGCATGGGTAACTGTTTAGTGCCACAGCATCTGCTTATGGTTGTGTTAGCATGGGTAACCCTGTGAAATGTCACAGATTCTTCTGTCGGGGGTGTTTGTTCGTCTGGGCTTGTCTGTCTGTTTTGCTTGAAACTGTGCATGACCCTGGCTAAAAACTTTTTTCAGCTTGATTTTGGTTTCAATCTTAATTAAGTTTATTTTATTGTGTAGATAATAAATATGATTCAAACATAACCAACATTTTATATTTTAAATTATATTAAAATTAAATGAAAGAAAACTTAAACCAACACTGAAATCAAAAAATGTTATGCCACAATGTTCTAAATCTGGCTAACATTCCAAACAAGCTGAAATATCTATGTATTCTTTTCGGTGTTAAGTCTCCCGATGAAAGGCTTTCACCCTGGTCTTGTTTTTATTTTACTTTGCTTAACTCTTATTAGTAGTAGTAGTATTTCTTAATAGACTTTAGACCTCAAGTCAATGAGGCTCCTACAGGCTTGGTCATATGGTAATTATCTATTCCCTGCTGTGTCAAATGGTGCCTGACACCTTACATAGTGTTTCCTGCCTCTTTCTACCTAGAGCTCCATGTCTCTGCTGTGTCCTCAATATGTCTCCTGTGCTTTGCTAAGCTTTGTGCACCCTGCCGTTTTGTAGCCACCTGCTGCATGGGATCTTATACTGTACTTTTTTTCTTCCTTCCTTTTCCCAAACCTATCCTTTCTTCTCCCTCCCTCTCTCTCTCCCTCTTCCCTTTGCTATCTCACTGCTCTCTCCTTCCCTACGTGGCCTAGTCTTTGCTTGTCCCGGGGAAAAGTCCCGGTAGATATGGACGCCGAGGCAGTGCAATAGGGATAGGAACCATAGAAGAGGTTCATGTATACTTCTCCCTTCTTCCTGTCTGTCTCCAATATCTGTCTTGTGATTGTTTAATGTATGTCTCTGTCTCTCTGAGTTCAGGACACTGATTGTACTGGATGTGCTTCAGTTTTGTGCGTATATTGGTCCTGTTGTATGGATGATCGTGTGTATAATGTGTTTACCGATATGTTTTCGTTTCAAAGACTGGGTAGTGAGATATATAGCCTTCCTTTTTTCAGCAGATGTTTCTCAATGATGCAGAGCAATTTGTTATGTAGTGAATTGATAAGCTGCATCACTTAACCAAAATCTAAACAGACAACGCATGTACACAATTATTGTTGCTCGTAGACATCCCTAAATTATTGTTGGTCTATTAATTTGTCACTCAGAAAGAAAACGTATGTTCTGCACTTTGATCTTCCCCGTTTCCTTGCTGATAATAGGGTTGATTGATTTCTCCAGTCACAATCGTCCCATTCAATGCATTTCCCTCACACTCAAGTTCATTTCCTCATTGGCTTAGTGGTGGCTCCATGTGACTTCAAACCTCCCTAAGCAGTTTATTCATAGACAAGTGCATTAAGAAATTAAACGTATTCAGTTATTTCCACTGGTATGACGTGAGGATACTCTCCCATGGTGGTAACCAACAAGGTTTGTAACAGTTAGCCTCCTTTGATGACGTGTTTCTGACCGTCCCTCTCCTGTCCGCGGCCAGTCTTTGATCATCCCTGGTAAAAGCCCCACCAGGAAGAAGTCTGGGCCGTTTAGCTCTCGCCGGAGTAGTGCCATCGGCATCGAGAACATCCAAGAGGTCGCTGAGAGAAGGTGAGGAGGGGGTGTTTTATTGTTCTCTTGATTTCTCTGCATTACCAGGAGTTTTTTTTCCCAATCAATAAACTCTGTGCATTATAACTGTGTGTACAAAGCCATTGTTAAACCTTTCTGTTATCTATGCCCTTCTGAAGTCGAGAGGTGTCACCAAGCGCACACAAGACCCCAGACAGTGGACATATCTCCCATGACCCCAAGTCAGAGAACTCCTCCAATCAGAGCTCACCAGAAATGGCTGCCCCTAAGAACAGGTGACCACCTTAGTAGGCTTTGTGTGAGAGCACGGCTCGGTGTGGAATTAAGTGTCTGTGTCAGGGGACATGGTTTGAAAACAAAATGCAATCCATTATGGCAGGGTTCTCTATGGTTACTTTCCATGCCTTGATGTCTTATTTTTATTTTGACATCACCAACTGTAGATGTATTTGTTTTACCGTACCATTACAGCTACGTGTGTGTGTGTGTGTGTGTGTGTGCGTGTGTGCGTGTGTACGTGTGTGTACATGTAGTTCGGCCCTGTGTTTCAGGACTCCATCCATCCCGGAAGCTCAGGACCTGTCTCGCTCCTCCTCCAATGCCAGCAGCTTTGCCAGTGTGGTGGAGGAGCAGGAGGCCCCGGAGGAGTACGACACAGGATTGGTAGGTGGCACCTGCTGCTCCTTGTAATTAACTTTCTGCTTTTGTTAGTGAACCGGTACCTACTCTTTGTTGGCATGAGCCCCTAGTGGCACATGAGAGGAATTAAAAACGATTTTAAAAAGTTCGTTTTGGATGCTATTAATATACATGTACTTAGACGTTTGGAGCTTTGGCGTTAGATTTCTCATAGGAGTTAAAAAATAAATGAGATGATTACCAGAGAGCAGACACACTGACTCCTCCCCTTGTGTCGGCTGTTAATTCCAGGAGAGCATGTCGTGTGCCGGCACACCACAGAAGAGGGACTCCCTAGTGTTCGGCGCCTGGGTGGAGGACATTAGTGCTTCAGGTCTGTCCTAACGTGATTACTCAAAACAACCACTAAAGACAATGACGGGCTAAGAAACCTTTGAGGAAATTAAAGTATTTCCTTGGTATTTAGATATTATCTCTATAGCAATATATACTGCACCTTTACTTTATTATCTTATTTGGTTCCTTGCCACAAGCATCATTACCCAGCACCAAAAAAAACTCTCCCCATATTTGATTAGAATTAGCTGTGTCCACTTTGCAGCTCAAGTGTTCTTTCAGAGTTCTTTTACACATCTAATATTCATTCAGCGTGCAAGGACCAAACCTCCTCTGAAAACAGCTGGTAGACCGTCCAATTGAGCTGATGTGTGTTGACAGTCCCGCCTCGTCTACCTTACCCCCCCAACCCACTCAATGTAGTGTCTGCACGTCCTCACCAAACAGAGACAGCGAAGGCGCCGGAGCCCAAGGGGACAGATAGCCGAGACAAGACAGAACACTCCTCGCAGGACAATAAGTCTTCGTCCTCGGTAAGAGCTGGGTCGAAGCCTCGTAGCCTTCGATTCTAGAGTGAATACAGCATTATGAAACGACTAAGAGTAAGCAGAGGCGGATATAAACGTGTATACATGATGAATGAGAGCATGTCTGTATGAAAAAGGCAATTTTTATAGGGTTGTTTGAAAGTATTTGACGAGTGCATAGTCCTTTCCACAGTAATACACGCCAAAAAATCGCTCAATGTTCTTAAATCTATGCATTTTCCCACTTGTACCACGTTTTTTTTCAATCCGTGCACTTTCTCACTTGTTCCCTGTTATGTTTTTTGCTCAGTGCACTTTCTGTCAATGTCGTTGATTAACGTTGTTAACCACGTGTCCCTCTCTCCATGTTGTGTCTGCCTGTGTCCAGTTCTGTTAGCGTCTTCTCATTGACCACAACTTGGATGTCCATTAGCAGGTTAGCCAAAGAGGGGTCTCTTTTGTACTGTCTAGTCGGGGTCAAGGATAGCAGTGGAATAGAAAGTAGTAAATTAGACGTGTTATGGTAACAACTGGGTAAAATAATAATGAGTTTTTATATTCTTTATATATACTCATATTATGCTCCATTCACACATTTCCCCTTTTGTCCCTTTCTATCCCTTTGCCTGATCACTGACAAATCAGTAACTGACAAAACATACTGACCCATGTTTACATTTGTTTGGTCTTTTCCCTCAGCATTCCCACAAGCGGCGCCCCCTGCAGGAGACGAGAAGAGGACACGTTCTTTCCACCACCGACACTGAAGAGGAGCAGAGTTAGACGCTGGCCTGTAGAGGCAGACAGGCAAGCCGTCAGAAAGTAGAGCCCTGGTCTGTGCCAGCCCTCTGTGTAGAGCTCCATAGACACCTACCTTTAGTTCTCTTTTCCTGGCTCTCTTGTGATGAACGTCCAACAGACTTGGGAGTGTGATAATAAGTGGGGGTGGGTCAACTATCTAGAGGGGCTAGAGGAAGCCCATACTCTCAAGCATTGCTTTTGACTATCATCTTCTATTGGGGTCATAGCCGATTTAAGTCTAGGGATTCAACCTCTTCTCTGCGTGTGTCACCTGAATCTCTCTGTTAAACAACCCCTGTTCAGTTTTTGAGACAGTATGAGGAGAAGGGTTTGTTGAAAAGGATGCTGACAAAGAACTTTATAGGATTTGTCTGTGATTGGTGATGTCAGGCAAGCCAAAAGGAAAATTGCATGAATAAGGGAAGAATTTGTTATTAAATTATTGTCAAGTGTAGGAACAGCCGAAACACTGTCCATATCATCCGCACATCATAACATGCTCTTTTACATTGGTTGGCGTATCAGTCCTGTTTGGGGTCAGACCAAGCCTTTTGTTATACTAGTTATCAACTCTTCTTATGAGTATTTTGGTGGAGGTTGATTAGACAATTTTTTTATAATACATGTTACATGTTTTTAATTTATTTAATGAAGGTACTCCTCGTGCTGCTGCTTTTTTATATAATCACTAATTAAATTTCTCTGCTCCAATAAATCATCACCGCCACCTGAGCTCCAAATATTAATTATTTAAATAATGATTAAGAGTGCTTTTTAAGCCCCTCTAAAGTACTCTCGTCTCCACCATGATTTCATGCTGTAGATAAGCCTTAGGGAGACCATGCAGCCTCCTTAGCCAAGTTATTGTACAGTGACTCTTGCCTCAAGCTTCTCTCTCTACCGCCATCCCATTTGGTGGTTGAAAATATGTGTTTAAGGTTGTGTGTTCAACAGTACTGTACTGTGCATGGTGTAAACCTCTGCTTGCAAAAACCTCCCCACTGTAAACTGGCTCCACACTTGACATTGAGGTGTTTTTACTGTGACCTGTCCTACTTTGAAAACAAGTCAAGTTCTCCAGATATGCGTGCACAATGCCAACAGACAGTCAGATGCTAATCTTTCCCGATTTACTGTAGTATGTGTAACATACTTTTCAAAAGGAGAAAAATTAGCACTATATTTTCAGAGGATACTGACCTCTGAAAAAGAAATGTGACCGAGGACAAACTAAACTGTGACACGTCTTGAAGTTGCCTTTTTTTAATGATTGTGTTGAGTATAACGCTGCTTTATTGGGGAGTGGGATCAGTCCCAAAGTACGGACAGCTTAACTGGTCTGAATGTAAAACTAAACAGATATGAGTTATCTGGTTCAGTGAAGGGACACGCTGTGTTTACCTTGTGGCGGCAGTAAACCCACATCTCCTGTGAAATTCTTTTTGTTTTACCTGAGTGGAGGTTTACTTTTCTTCTGTCCTCACATCAGTCAGAAGTCACTCTTTAAATTTGATTTTATTTAAATTAAATGAACAGACGCAGACAAATGTAATTCATTAGTTTGCATTGTTATATTATTATTCAAATAATAATTAAAATTTAAATATCTTCCAATAGTTATTTAAAAAATAAGAAATGTTTGTGACCATATATTCTATTCAGACACTACATAAACTGACTTTCTGGTACTGTTCCCATATTTCCTTATTTTTACTCACTCATAAACAAAGATAAATTACTTAAAATAAAATAAAAGCAATTGATCCAAGAGGGATCCCAACGATTCCACAAAGACAAGACAAGTATGTTTTCTTCTTAGTCTACTGTTAGTAAACTCTCAATTTCTCTCAAAATTTCATTCAATTAAATCAATCAAATTAATCTAAAACAATAATGGAAATGCTTTTTTCATTAGTCTTTAGGAATTACATGCTTCGTCAGACTTGCCAAAAAGTGAAATATCACATTGTGACTCCCTACAAGGTGAAGTGAAATGAAATGGTGGCGCTTGTGGTTCAGTCTGGTAGGCTAAGGGATTGACTTGAGTGGTTGGAGTATGCCCTCTAGAGGCTACGGGACTATCTCAGTGCATTACTCTGTGACCCTGCCCATACTAAGTGTGCTTGTTCCGTAGTTGCAAAAGGCTTGGATGAGGCACTATGTCGACTCCAATCACCATATTTAGGCTCAATCAGATATGTGATTCAGATGATTGTATTTCAGTCCATGTTGACGGTCAGGTTAAGCTCTTGTTCTAAAGTCTTGTTTGTAAATATTGATTTTCACCCTTTTGTAAATAAAGCCATAAACTGTTTTAAATAAAGACCAAGGGGCATACAGTTCATCGATATACAGTATCTGCGTTGTTTCTTAAATCCTCTCATTGAGTTTTCAATAGCCCTGATCTCTATTACCTTCCTAACCACCATGTGATGTCACAGTTATTACCCGCCAGCCCCTGAATTGTAACAATTATACTTCAAGGCTCCAAGTGCCACCACTTTGAAGGGAAGGCTTCCCGACGGACGTTGGAGCCACAGTGCACCTCTCCCAGGAGTTTGTGGTAAGAGGCGAAGTCGTCAATGAAGGTGCAGTTGAGGCCCAGGGGTTCCATGAGGGAGCACATCTCTGCCTCGAGGGAACAGTGGCCGCCCACACGGGGCCCAAACGGCTTGGGGACGCCCAAGTTCTTCCCCAACACGATCATGTTCACCTGGAGGTACGGCAGAGAAAAAAACCACAAGGGAAAGGATTGACAGATGACTTGGATTGTCATCCGATTGTCCGACTGATTGTTGTGTGTGATAGCGGTCTGTCCGTTTGTTGTGTGTACCTAATTGGCGACCACGTTGTAAAAGAGCTTTGAGTCCAGGGAAAAGTGCTAAAAACTAAATTCAATGAATCATTATTATTATTATTATTAAAGAGATGTCCTGTCTTTCAGCTATTTTAGTCATGCTGACCCACTTGCTTAACCACCAGCAATTTCAGTCGTTAAAGTGCTCAAATGCATACAGTGAACATTTTGATAACCTCACGTTAAAAGGATGACAGCATAAAACATTTGGCTGCAATTTTGCACAATTAATTGTTACCTTGCTCTGAAAAGGTCATAACTACAAAAATGTTTGGTAGAGTATATTTGCATGAATTTTGCCAGAATCTCACCATGTCTGGATAATAGGCTGCTGCTCTTTTCACCTCCTCTTCGTGCACCTCTTCCAACACCTGAAAGAGGATGGGCAGGTCTATGATGTCATCCTCATCCAGGCCTAGCTCCCTTTTAAGGACATCTCTGTTCCAGTCGATGCAATTCTGGGGGAAAAACACAAGAATTTATTCTAAACAATGCAGTTTCTGCTTTTTGTCATAATTATAACAAAGTAAGTATGCATAAATAATTAAATAATTAAGTCTGAAATAATGGTGCCCTGGTAAAAGTGTATGTTTTCTCAGTTCGTAGTTTTAATGTATTGTTGCACACATAATACGTAATCATAGTACAGGTCATTAAAAATAGTATGACAATCCACATCCACTCTCACCTGAACATAGTTATTTTCAGCTTGGAGTTGCTCATTACTCAGGATCTCATCCACAGTGATCTCCTGATCCTCACCAAGACCTTGAAGTTCAGTTCAGTGTAAATGTATCACCAACATAGTCTAACAAGCTATTAGCACCACACATACAATTGTTAAAGATGGCAAAAGTAACCTTCTAAAACAGGTGATACACTACCTTCAAACATTTTAGCTTTCCCATGGCCAGCATTTTGTAAGCGTCTGAATAGCTTGTAGCCTGCGTCTGGGCTTGCCAACAACAGCCGGAAACCCTGTGGTGAGACAAAGAGGAAATACAAAGACAGCTCGCTAGTTTTTATACAGGCAATATGGGAATGTGACAAAACAACCGAAACTGTTGCCAACACGTTCCTGCTCTGTTAGTAGAGGCTAGTTTAAATTAATGCTGTGAACCTTTTTATTTACCTTTTGATTAGATGGCAACACATTCACCAGTGATTTGTGCAGCTCGGGTATAACCATGTACGGTATTGTTTACCTTTCTGTTGGGCGCCGGAACAAAAGTCATGAATTCGTCTACATGGCCGACCACCAGCCAATCGGAGAACAGGGCGATGGGCTCCTGCACTTTCTGGGCCCACAGGAACTCCTGCACTACTTTGGTCATGTTACGCCCTTTTTGAGTCCTGTAACACAGACAGGTTAAGTATGCAGAATAATTTAATAACTTGCCACTAGTAGCACGGTGGCTCAGTGGGTAGCGCTGTTGCCTCACAGCAATAAGGTCCTGGGTTCAATCCCCACCTGGCTCAAGGGCCTTTCTGTGTGGAGTTTGCATGTTCTCCCCGTGTTTGCGTGGGTTTCCTCCGGGTACTCCGGTTTCTTCCCACAGTCCAAAAACATGCAGGTTAATTGGTGACTCTAAATTGTCCGTAGGTGTGAATGTTAGTGTGAGTTGTTGTCTGTCCCTATGTGTCGGCTCTGTGTAAACTGGCGACCTGTCCAGGGTGTACCCCGCCTCTCGCCCTGTGTCGGCTGGGATAGGCTCCAGCCCCCCGCGACCCTGCAAAGGATAAGGGGTATAGCTAATGGATGGATGGATGGATGTTATTGTTACCTTTTAAATGCTAACTGTATTGGCTCTTCAGTTTGGCCACTACCACGATGACCTAAGCTAACTTTCAGTTCCAAGAAGAAAGAGTTTTGGCTCTGCCGTTTGCTGTGGCCTTGATGTAGGAGAGGGTGGTGTGGGTGAGGGAGGGTCGTGACTTTCTTTGGTCAGTCCTTTGTTTGTCCAGTCTGTCTCTCCAGGTGGCTTTGGCTGGCCCCCTGCTTAGCGAGGTCACTCAGAAGCT
>JAVQIZ010031386.1:0-17005 GCA_036023535.2 Galaxias brevipinnis
GTGGGGGGGGGGGGGGGGGGGGGGGGGGGGGGCGCGGCCCCCCGCCCCCCCCCCCCCCCGCCGCGCGGCGCCCGCGGCCCGTGCGTGCGTGCGTGCGTTCGTGTATGTCCGATGAGGAAGGCTATAGGTCATTAGGCATTGTGATATTTATTTTCATTCGCATGATTAACGTGTCTGCTGGACATGAATTGGATGATTAATTCCCAGGAGAAATGACCCGTGGATATTTACAAGGATTTCTGGGTTGTGGACCGCAGAAAGGTCAGAGCAGTCAAGAAGCCGCTGTCAGATGTTGTCTAGAGTCATTGTGCGCTCCCTGCTAGAGTTAACGGTGTTATCGGTAACTTCGGTATCATTAGGTTTGTTTGGCAGGTCTTATGGATTTGAGACATTAGGGAAATGAGAAAGGAAGTGGTATGCTCTATCTGAACAAACGTATTTAGCATTATAAATACACTGGTAGCTTTGAGATTATTTCAAGAGTTAGATCATTCATTTATTTAATAAACAGAGATGATGAAATAAGGTGAAAATAATATCAGCAGGATTTAAAATACTCATGCAAGGTAGTCCCAAAAAAAAAAGACTACGGTGAACCTGAAATTCCAAATAACTCGACATTTCCACCTCAGTTATTATTCAGTAAACAGGAAGAGAAAACTGAAAGACTAAATTGGCTAAAATCTAGTGTGCACGATAGAATAGCCGTTTGCCCCCAATCAGTCTGTTCCTGCTAAGCCCAAGGGGAGAACAATTATTTTTGACCCAAGATGCTCTAGCTCACCTCTTACAACATCAACCTACTGACCCCTGGCAAAACTACGCCGTTCTGAAAGTTTCCGTGTTGCCCGCCCACCCGCGAGCAGCCAGGCGTTCACATGCACTCTGCTAGGAGCTCAGCATGTAATGATTGCTCAGAGATGCAGCTTTTGAGGGATCATAAATTATGAACAGCTGTGTGCCCATTCTCATAATTTTTACAACATGATTATAATTTTTGCTGTGGTTTTTCAAAAGTGGGACACATAACTATCCGGGTTTCTACTGTGGTGCTTTTGGCTGTTTTACCCTTGTTGAAAACATCTAGATCCAAAGCATTATTTACAACTAAGCGTTATCCCTTAAATAGTCAAGAAATGATCAAAGAGTCAATTCAAATCAAACTGGAGAAAAAAAGGCCGCTATTTGAGAGGTGATGAAACAAAAACAGTACATCTTGCCTGTTCTCCTCATGAAGAATGGATGACACGCTCAGCTAGTCTTATGGCGCAGTGGCATCCGTTGAAATATGTTGTATGAAAAGTGGCGCGTCTATTCCTAGCCCCTGCTGACGTCACACTCTGCCTTATTTCGATCTTTATTCTGGTGATCAGTGAGTAATCTCCCATCTGCGCCATGCCATATTAACTGCAGCATTGTGCTCTGAAGCCAGCCGGGGAGGGCCGACTGTGAATAAAGACTTCAGTACATTTTACCGTACTTGGCCAGGAAGAAACAATCTGCAGCACACAGGCCCATCAGGGAAAACGCTTAGCTCCACATTTTCGCAATTCGCACACCTATCCTTCTTTTAGATTTGTCCCTCCCCATAAACCCGAATGAGATGACGATGCAAGTACCACGTCACGAACGGCCATGCAAAACAGTTGATTAAAAGCTATGGTTGTCATTCAAGATTTAGGATAACTGTAAATTTAGATTGTTATTGTTTCTATGACCTAAATTCATTTTAAGCAGCCCTTAAACATTTACTTAAACTTAAACACGTTTACCTCACTGGACCAGATCACTAGCTCAGGGCTCGATTTTGCTGCAGCTAGATTTTTTTTTGTAGAGATGCATTAGAGCAAATTGATTAGTTTGGCATGCACCATTTATTTGACTCCACTGTCCTTCCACCATTCTGTTCTTACTTGTCTAGACTCCAGAGCATACTATGTGTTTAAATAGCATGTGTTTGTCAGCAATTCTGTGCGCTTTTGTTTGTGCTATATGTTTTGTGCAAATTAAACAATATAGCATATACAGTATATGTTGAATAATGATCAAATATCTATTGGTTTTGTCAATATATTACGCGTGTGTGTGTGTGTGTCTGTCTTTGTTTGTGTTTGTACAGGGCAGCAACGTAATGGAGGATTACGACCTGCGAGACATGGGGATCACAGACCCTGGACACAGGAAAAAGATTCTCCACGCGGCACGTAGCCTCCCCAAGGTACTCGTCATCCCAGACTTCACATGTAATCCTGTCCACTCGTGTATTAAGCTCAACAACCAAGTGACATCAGATATTATCAACAGTACTCTCGTTTCGCCTGGGTTAGGTGGATGTGTCACATTGTCTCAGCACTCTCAAACAGCGGGCCAATTCAATCAGGCCACCACAATTCGCTCTAATTTAATAAAAACAGGTAGCAAACAACATCACAACTTCTTCTATATTCAGTTTTAAACTTCTTCTCTAAAAATGTATCGTTCTCTCTCTTTTTTCTATTTCTCTCTCTCTTTCTCTCTCTCTCTCTCTCTCTCTCTCTCTCTAGTTGAAGGCTTTGGGCTGTGACGGCAGCACGTCTCTCTCCTCCTGGCTGGACGGCCTGGGCCTTCAGGAGTACCTCCCTAACTTCCTGTCCAGCGGCTACCGCACCTTGGAGTGTGTCAAAAACCTGTGGGAGTTGGAGATAGTCAACGTAAGCCCGCCTGTTAACTTAGTAAATTTTAGAGTGCTCTGGGAGGGCAGACTGGGCTCCACTCTCAGCTGAGCTTACGGCAAAACAGATTGCGGAGCTAAATTATTGACGAGAGTCCGTTCTGTTTGTCTGTGTGGCGTGTGCCAGGAAGAGGTCTAGTCTGTTGGGCTTTATACTTTAACTATATATTTGTACTGTTTTTTTTTCTGTAGGACAAACACTCGGGCTATTGATGACACAGTCCATTAAAGCTATTATTAACACTTACCCTCTCTTTCGAGGTATCCGTGTAGAGAGACGTCGCATAGAATCCGTCCTCGTCGTTCAGGGAGCTAACGCTTGTGAATCTCTTATCGATCCGGCTCCCCGAGGGCTAGTTCTTCCTAAAGAAATGCACTCCAATGACACACCTCAGACCTTCCTCCCATTTAGTCTTCCTGCTCTCTTTGTTATAGGTTTTAAAGATCGGGCCCCTGGGACACAGGAAGAGGATAATAGCCTCTATAGCGGAACGGCCCTATGAGGAGGCTCCGACCAAGTCTCACCGCCTGTCCCAGATTAGGGTAAGACCCCTCACTGCACAACGGCTATAAAGCCACATCTCGTCATCAGTCTGATGGGTTTGTTGACAGGCCAAGAGGACAACAGAGACAAGGATCATGAGTCGGACCATATCACAGCCTTATGCAGAACAAGTGTCCCATCTGGATTCTTCCAGCCATCAGGAACCAACTAAGCCCATCAAAACCACAGCTTTTTCTAAGCACTGCCCAGAATGCGAAAACCTCTGATGGCCTTTACTGTCATATCAGTCCGCTTCAGTGACTGTCAGATAACATGGGCTGGATGCCAAGGCAGATTATGCCCAGAGAATTTGGACTGAACAGCGACTGTCTATTGATGTTGGTCTTTTGCACTGGATTATGCTTGGATCTAGATCAATGAAACCCATCTATTGTTGTGCTGAATGCGGACATAAATCAGACACTAAGTGTGTGTGTGTGTGTGTGTGTGTGTGTGTGTGTGTTTGCGTGTATGTACGTGCATTGTGTGTGTGTGTGCGTGCGTGTGTGTGTGTGTGTGTGTGTGTGTGTGGCTGTGCGGCAGTTCCAGGACCTCTTGTCCCAGTCATCGTCGCCCCTCGGTCAGATGGACCCGTACACCAGCCGCTCCATGGACTTGCTGCTGCCTTTGTCCGAGTCTGGGAGGAGGAACAGGAGAGCACCTGACCAGGACTGCAGCTTGTCGCTCCGCTCCTACAGCGAGAGGCCACGCTCAGTTGTTAGTCTCATCCTCCGCTTCCTTGTTAAGCCAATACTGCGCACTTAGTGATGGGCATGGGTGATTGCGTGAACAAGATAAAAAAAGAAATACGTAGTTGGTTGGTATCAACATAGATTAATTGTTGTTTTGAACAGAACGAGGTGTTTGTCAGTTCAGAACACATTTGATTATGGCCTCAGACAGCTTAATAACCAAGTTGTATTCAGCAGCATCATATTCAGCTTTCTCTATCTCCCTGGATAATAATGACTAGCACTGTCAACATGTCTTATTCAGCCTGTCGGTTAGCGTAGAGTGCAATAGCAACACGCTGTCATGCCTCTCCAGGACAGACAGAGTGAACGACACCGAGAGCCTCGTCTGAACCTAAGGCCCCCGAGCCAGTCTGCTACCTACGCCACCGTTTCTGCATGGCATCATCAGCCGGAGAAACTCATCCTGGAATCCTGTGGGTACGAAGCCAGCGTAAGTCAGCACGCTGATAAGTCTATTTACATCTTTCCCTACATGAAGATTAAGTCACTAATGCCCTTTTCACATTGGGGAGGCGGGAAGTGTGAACGACTAAACTCATTTCAGCGCAGTTCCATTCAGCTTTTTGCAGCTTATTTAGGAAAAGCAAACTAAATGAAATGATACACGTGTCGTGTTTTCTTTTCTTCCAGTATCTGGGTTCTATGATAATCAGGGATCTTCGAGGAATTGAGTCCACCCAAGAAGCCTGTGCTAAGATTAGGGTGGGTGGGGTAGCCATGCGATTATGTTCTTCATTGGGACAAACTCTGTCATCCTATTTTAATTTTCTCACACTGTTTATCATCTCTTTAGAAATCTAAGGATTCTAAAAAGGGCCCCGTTGTCATCCTGTCCATCACATACAGAGGGGTTAAGTTTATAGATGCGGCTACGCAGGTAAGCAACACTCTTTTTCTCGCTTACAAATTGAAACCATGTCCCTCTCCCGCTCTTCTGTTGACTAACGTATTTCTGATATTTCTGACTCCTCCATTTCTTCACTTCCCCATCAGAGTATAGTGGCGGAACATGAAATCCGAAACATATCGTGTGCTGCCCAGGACCCGGACGATCTACGCACCTTCGCTTACATCACCAAGGACCTGAAGAGCGGCCATCATTTCTGTCACGTATTTAGCACTGTGGAAGTGGTGAGAAACACAATGATGTCCGGATACAAATCATAGAATAATTTAAATAAATAGTTGTTCTTTTGCCTCTCCAGTGTACTAGATGTGGTGAACAAATGTGACATCAATAGATTATTCATTTCTTGATTGACTAACTGTAGTTCTTGATTAAGATTGTTGTTCCCCTGCTATGCACATAATTTAAGAGCATAAAGGCAGCAATTACGGTCTTGTTTAAAGGTCAATGTCAGCGTATTCACTGGTGAGCGATTGAGTATTTCCAAAACTGAAAATAAGTATCTGTACAAAGCCCTGACCAACAATTTAGTTAGTATATTAATGAAAAGAAGACAAGAGTGGCTTTGGCACAGTGCTTCTGGAATTGGCTATTTGAATAACGAGGAAAGGGCAAAACATGTTAATTCTTGAGCTAGCAACATAGCTTCACAGGACTATTATACAGTAATCTGCTAATAGGGCTAAAGGATTAATGTTATGTACTGCATTGTGCTGTCCCCAAGCCATTATGGATATGCACAACCCCAAAATTAGGAAGCTCCATGCCATAATAGTCACAAAGTGCCTTCCTGAACCTTCCAGAGTATATCACATCAAAAGTGATATTTTTTGAAAAAGACCACTTTGTACTGTTTACAGATCCTCTGCATTTTCTATGTCCTGGGTTCCATCCTGAAAGCCTCTGTGGTTTTAAGTAGTCATGTGCTGTTGTCCTTGATGCACTGCGGTTCGTTCCAAAACAACATTTTTGTCTTGCCTTGCCAAAAAGAGTATCATCTCCCCGCAGGTTTTCTCAGAATATACGTAGTTTCCATAAATAACCCAAAATGAAATACAAAAGAAAATGTATTTTCTTTGTCGTTTTTTTCTTGATCAAGACTCAGACCTATGAGATCATTCTAACATTGGGACAGGCATTTGAAGTGGCCTATCAGTTGGCTCTTCAGACGAGAGCCAGACAATATGTTCCACCTTCTTCATCTTTGCCGTCGGAGGTCATTGAGACTAAAACCAGCAGTAGACCTTTGTCACAGTCTTGGAACAGCATGCGCAGGTCAACAGTGAGTACCACCCAATATACTCTCAAACAAACATAGCCACCATTGCAGCATGAAATGGAACAAAGACTGCAAATGTTTTGGAATTTGGAGTGCTTTTTGTGTGTGTGTGTGTGTGTGTGTGTGTGTGTGTGTGTGTGTGTTTGAGAGGGAGCATGAGTATGTCGTTTTTTTTTTTTGTCCTTGGTAGTATACATTCCATGAATGGACATTGTGCAAGTCAAGCATCTGTGCATGACAGTATAAGCATAAATACCATGTGACTATATCTCCAGTCCAAACACAAAGGGAAAATGCAATGTCGTTGTGAAAGTGATGAGTCATTACTTTGCAACCAATCTTATCCACAGTGCACACCCCTTAACTCTCTGAGTCACTTAGACAAGGGTAAATTTTCCTGCAGGCATAATATGTGAACCGTGATGAATGAACAGTGTTACTTATTGCTTACAGGCAAGGTCTGATTTCCTGTGGGACTGAGCCTGGCTGAGGGCTTAGCTCCCACTGGTTGCTCCTCCAACCTCTGTTTTCTTCTGAATTGATTGAGTGTGTATACGTAAATATTTACGAATACCCCTGGCAGTGAATGGATGTACGTGATTGACCATTGGGGATCTGTACAGTGTGCAGTCAGTGATCACTGTCTACAGAGAGAGCTGCAGCACACCGCAGCGTGCTCACGCACAGCCACGAATCCACTCACTGTCACGTGTGCCTGGAGAGATAGTGGTTTTCATCACAGCACTGCATAACGTAACTCTAGTCGGCTGGTCTACTTGGATGCACGCGGTCTCTGAATAGATAGGTTAAAACAACTATTTGTAGTTTAAAGACATGTCGAGTTTATTCCGTTGTAAGTAAGTTCAATTGTGGCTAAATGCACATTATTTGCTTCGATATAATGTGCATTTATGTCTCTTTTTAGAAACCTGAAAGGTGACACTGATAGTTAATTTACTCCTCAGACCAATACGGTACGATCTAATCTACAAGGTCTAATTGTACAAATACAATATGTCGTTGGAAAATGTTTTTTAGACTCACGCTGTGTTCTAATAGTGTACTGAGTGGCCTTTAAAATGCTATGTTCTTTTTCTGACCCCCCCCTCCCTCCCTCCCTCTCTCCCCCCTCGCCTTCTTCTCTTTTCCTTGCTTTAACTTTTCTTTGCTCTTCTTGTCTTCTTGGTCCTCCCGTTTCCCAGGGTGCCCCTCAGCTAGAGTGCCGCTGCTGTTACTGTCACACGTGCACCACCCACCGTCCCTCCTTCCTCCCGTTGCACTCTGTTAGCCCTGGAGTTCAGGTCCTTCTCTCTCCTTTCCTCTACTCATCCCCCCCCCATCATCCATCTGCTTACCCACACCGCTTCATCTTTTTCTCCTGTAGTCTTTCCGTCTCTGTTGTGCCGCGGTGCACCTTTAATCTCTTTATATATTTTTTTAGAGCAAACGCAATCCCCATCCCTTTTCATCATCCATCTTCAATCCATTTTAGCCATTTAGACAAGCTGTCAGGTTGTTTTTTGCAGTTTGATTTGACTTGTATGCTGAATCAGGAAAGAGAAAGTCGCGTCCTCCTTTGATGTTCATCGCTGGATAAATTGTTGTGCTACTTATCGAGCTATTTGCAAACAAATTGCATAGAACTGTATGTACCACTTTTTGATGACTGTAGAATAATTATTTATTTCTTAGCTCTCAATTTATCTCAGTCATTGAGATTGAATAGGTGTTTTTTCGTGCATTTAGACAGCAGAAAGATGCATTTATTTTCACAAACTGAGTCATGTTCCGGAAAACTGCAACTTAGTTATATGCTTAACATACATAAAGGCGCTTGATGGTTGAATGTGAAAATAACATGTTTACAAGGTTGGCTATTTGTTGGACTTTTATGGTTGATTTACAGTTGATTTAAATGCCATGTACTGTATATTTATGGTTAAGATCCCTTCTGCTTCTTTGTATGGAATAGAGATTTCACTTCAATCGTGTATGTCACTGCTAGATGTTGTCCTGTAGGTAACTGCATCCTCCATGTTTCTGTGTGAGCCTGAGCACATCTGTGATTCTAACATGGCCTCACTGAGGAGTGGTGCTTCTAATCCACACGATGCCGTTATGTGTGCTGAGGACTGTTGTCAGTGTTTGGCGATGGTGGCCTCCAGTGCCGCAGTCTCACGCCCATCCTCTCGTCCCCCCCTCCTCCCCCTTCCCTCCCCCCTGCCCTGGCAGATTGACCCCTTGGAGATGGAGCCAGACATGCAGTCCCTCGGAAGCACCTCCTGGCTCATGGACCACCAGAGAGAGTCCAACAGGCGCCCAGTCAGCACCAAGTATGAGACCACCATATTCTAAAAGCTGGATCCCCTTCGGCCCCCCTGCCTCTCTCTGTACCCCTGCTTGTACCAAACCTACCCCCTTGAATCCATGGCTTCCTACCACTCCATGTCTCACACGCACGCACGCACACACACACACACACACATACACACAGAGATACACACACGCACACACACACACACACACACACTCACACACACACACACACACACACACACACACACATAAACAAGCCCTGTGCCTTCTCACTGTGATAATATAGCATCCCCCAGGGCTGCCCAACTCCTGCACCCTGTCATGACCTGGCCCAGTCTGACATCGACCTTTGACCTTTCACCCCTGCCATGAAAGCACCCCTACCGCTATCCTGTGCCTCCCCACCCACCCACGACAGCCCTTGATCCCTCCCCCTGCCTCAGCTGTATCCAACGAAGGGATTCCTTAAGGATGGACTTGGACTGATGTTACCGTTCAATGATTTGCCCTGCTTTGTCAACCAAACTGCCTCCTCCTCTTGCCTCCTCCCATCGACAACTTGCATCAGCATCCAACCCCCTTGTTGTAGCGTCCCTGAAAAGGGTTTTCACCTTTTTTTTTCATGATTTTTTTATCGACTTCCCTCAGGCAAAGCAGTATGTTTACATTTATATGCCTGCATTGTCTTTACAAACAGTTTGAGCACCTGTTACATATTTAATGTGATCAAATGAATGATCAAAAAATACAAAGTAACAGTTATGCTCCAAATACTGAGAAGATTCCAAATACCAAATATGTCACCAACAAAATCAAGAATAGCCCCAGTTTTGGATAAAATGACAGTATCTGGATTGAGGATTGTTTTGCATCTTTCAGTTCATGGAACATGATCATGTTTAATTCATTTTGCCCTCAAGCCAGTTAAAAAGATATTTTTCTTTTCCCATCTGTAGCTTGTCCTGTCTAACCAGGCATCTACCACTGTGAGGCGCTGTGACAAGCTTGCTTTTCTCGCACGAGGTTGCAAGTCGGACAAACACTATCAAAGAAAGACAAACTTTTTTCTACGCATTTGTACGATAATCATTGAAACGATGGATCCTTCGTGAATCTATCTATACGTTGATGTCTCTGAAGTGGACCAATGAATATGGAGCCTGTGTACACCTGCACATTCAAGAGAGGACACCTTCCAAACTCTCTTCAAAAGGACAATAGCCTTACTTCAGTCCCGGGTTGGCCAACCTTTGAGTTATATAATCTACTGAGCTTCCCGTCGTACCTTCATGGTTATCACCCCACCAACTGCACGCCTCCCTCCTTCTAGAGACTTGAAAGCTTGTCCGAAGCCCCGATGTTAAAAGACAGGGTGGATGCCGTAAGGAGGTGTGTTTGTAGGGACGGTACGGTTTTCTCCAGGGGATTCTCCCTTGTTCTCTGGTCCTTTACTGCTGTGTGCCACTCAGCAGTCATTTTAGCAACGCTATCGAGGCACTTCTGTTAAGAATAGAACTATCCCTTTCAATATAAATATATACGTTTTGTTTGGGTGGAAGAAGAACATGCCCAGTTCATTTGAATTTGTGAGACTTATACTTAATAGAATGGAATGGAAAAAGGTTTTGAGGAGAGATGTTAATGATGAAGCATGATATAAATCCACACTGTAGCAAGTATCTTAGGGCCTGTCACTAGTGAAAATAAAGATGCTTATAGTATCTTAATTTGGCCACATGTCTTAGACACACAATGCTCAATAATACCTCATGCGAGCCATGTTGCACGATGCTGCAGTTCCCCTCCCATTTTACAACAACTATATACAGTATGTACCTGCTTAAACACATTCCGTTTAGTTTAGTAACACTGTAACATCATGTTTCCTCAAAATAAATTACAGGTATTTTCTTTAGTGATGATTGTTGTGGAAAACATTAATTTTTGTCCTTTTATTCAACTTTTAATGCTGGTGCAGAATGTGCACCTACTTGCAGTGGGCTATCCCTGTCTTCTATCTATTTATCTGTTGTGTGTATTCTGTTGGATGCCTTGTCCCTGTTTATGTCTCCATGGGAATCTGTGGGATTCCTGACTGTCCGTCCCTGGCCACTGTCTTGTCGTCTTGTCTGCTGCTGCAGGAGTAGTGAGGTGTCGAGCCCCTCTCCAGAAGCCATAGTGTAACTCCTATGCGGAGCTGACTGGAGAATGACTGTTAAGATGTGCTGGCTGGCCTGTTTGTGGTACTGTAGCTTTGTCCCATGTCCACTCCGACTGTTAACCGTACAGCTACCACCACCGATGCATGTGGCGGTGTCTCTTGTCTTCTTTTTTTGTACTCTTGACGCACTCGGCCTAAACGGTGTGACTGTACCGTAGCAGTGTCTTGTTTTGTCTCCTCATTTTTATGATTTCCTTCTTTTGTCACGGTTACCATGAACAGTGCCCCGTCACCTCACTCATGTATTCATCATTGTCATTTCTCAAGCATTTAATACTGCTGTATGTTATTAGATTGTGTTGACGTTTCTAAGACATGCTCAGCCTGCTCTGGTATGGATGCATAGTAAAAGCCTTACATTTTGAATCAACAGAAGCTATTTCAAGTTGAACTATTTTTGGTGGCATGATATGGCTGTGCATGTTCTGGTCTTTTTAACATCGGTGTTTTCCCTGTGTAGCTCACTCCAGCGTTCAAGTTCCCGGATACCAAGCTGTGAGTTGAAGGGGAGCAGCTGATGTGAGTGGGTTTTGCGTGCAAAAGAACACAGCAGCAGAGTGGAAAAAGAAAGGAAAATAAGATATTGTTGATTCCGAAAGTCAACAGAGCTAGTTTGTCAGTTAAGATCACACTCTTTATCCCTTTATTCCTTCACCTCTTAACCCTGATCTGAATCACAACACACAGAGGAAAGGTATCCCGTCTCACTGGGTAAACACGGCCCGTCTTACTTCTGTCTTGAGAAAGGTCAGTCAAAAAGGTCACGTCTATTGCCTTGACCTCCCACTGACTGGCTGCCCTTGTCAATGTAGGTACTGTAATGTATAGAAAACGTAGAACATATGAGAGATCCCTTAATGAGCATTTCTATTGATTCAGGTCTATTGGATATAATGTTACTGTGAGGATTCTTAAGGGTATGTAATGAAGAAGTAGGAAAAAAAAATCAACTTTACCAGCATACAATGCTTTGCCCATGTTTGTGGACAGGGTATGGTTTGTCAATGATAATGTGATACTGTTTCCAATTTGAAAGCAATATATAAATGAAATTAAATAATACAATGAAAAAAAGCTTCCTCCTAAATTCCTTACTTGTTTATCTCTATTTTGCTCAGCATCAGGTAGCAGTCATTTTAGAAAACATTGTACAAAAAAGAAAAACATAAAGCTTGTATTTAACTTTGAAAGATGTACAGTATTTTTATTTTCAGAAAAGTGCACAATTTCGTTGGTAAGTGCATTATACATACACACCAGCGATGATGAACTATCTCACACACATTGCGTCTAACAAAAAATATAAAAATAAACATATTTGGAGGGAAAGTGTCATGCATACACAATTTCCAAACTGCATCTTATGATCTTATGAGGGTCATAAACCTATGGCCTTATCAGAACAGTGGCCCCTAGCGGGAGTCCTCCTGCGTCTCCGCCTCCCCCTGTGGGTACAGCAGCCTGCTGAGGATGGGGTCGTAGAAGGGACCACAGACAAAGCGGTTGAAGTGGACAATTCGCCCAAAGGCCCTTCCCAGCTCGGCCAGCTCAGCACTCGGGAGCCCCAGAGCTGGGGGCAGCGCTGGACTCTCTTCAGAAGGACTGGCCTCCAGAGTGGCCTATAGGTAGCCCTGTATTCTGTCTCCTGTGTCCGGTGGAAAGTTGTGGAGGCAAAGAGAAACCCAGAGAGAGAGAATGAAAAGGAACAAGAGGAGAATACAACTTGCTGTAGTGCTTCATCAACACATCACCTGGCATAAAACCTAACCATCATATGAACACGGCAACTTCCTTCAGATTGGCTTCAATGAAGATCATTGCATGTAGTTATATTATTAACCAAACAAAACAGAAGTGATCCTCTCATGTCTGGGATGAATACTGGGTAAGAAACTGACCTATGACGATCATATTCGTATGACTGACCTATGAGCCTGCGGACAGGGTTGTTGTCTTTCTCCAGGTCTGAGATCTGTCCCTTCAGGGGGTCTTGACTGTCCTGACCCAGTTTGGATCCTCCGCCATGGGTGCTTTCTGCATCTTTCATTTGGATTACCAAA
Organism: Galaxias brevipinnis; assembly: GCA_036023535.2. Taxonomy (NCBI): domain Eukaryota; kingdom Metazoa; phylum Chordata; class Actinopteri; order Galaxiiformes; family Galaxiidae; genus Galaxias; species Galaxias brevipinnis. The sequence goes on from JAVQIZ010031386.1 coordinate 12,793, forward strand.
AGGTCCCCCAGACCCTGAAGAGCCCCTTTCAGGTCAAATGCCCTGAAGCATCAGAGAGACCAATTAGACGTTTCTTCTCTCCTAAATCCATCCATTAGAGATGTACGGATAGATTAACTACAAATCTACAGTTTGGACCACAAAATGACCCACATTTTTTAATATGTATTATTTTTATATTGCTAACAAAAAAGGTGTAGAAGGTATGTATTGTATTCTTACAACACCAAAAACAATGATTATGTGTACTGTAGCTTAAATTATATAGTATATATTGGACAGATTCAATGTGCAGGCCCTGTTTTCTGGCAGTCATCAACTGATCCGGAAAAAGCTTTCTCTGGAATGGATAGAATGAGGTTAGCAGCCTGCGTGTGCACATGACCAGCCTCCTACTGTCACCTCAAGCGGTCTTGTATCCCATACATCACCTGGTCTCGGTGACAGCCAAGAGATACATCACACCCATCTGCTCTTACCTGCTGTGACTGCCCTCCAGCAGGCCAGTGATGCTCTGCTTGAGTTTACCTACAAACTCTGGCACAGAGAAAATAGCGGCCCCACATTGTGTGCTGGTCAACAGCAGCACTGAAGCCTCCAGAACCAACAGATTCAACCTCTGGCCCAAAGAGTCCAAGCGAACCCAGTCCAATCGAACGGTCTATTGGGAAAAAAAAGAGAGAGTATTGATTTGATGGTTTTCTTTTCCTGATATATGTGTATATATACAAATATATATATATATATAATCCCCACCTGGCACAAAGGCCTTTCTGTGTGGAGTTTGCGTGTTCTCCCCGTGTTTGCGTGGGTTTCCTCCGGGTATTCCGGTTTCCCCCCACAGTCCAAAAACATGCAGGTTAATTGGTGACTCTAAAATTGCCCGTAGGTGTGAATGTGAGTGTGAGGTGTTGTCTGTCCCTATGTGTCAGCCCTGTGATAGACTGGCGACCTGTCCAGGGTGTACCCTGCCTCTCGCCCTATGTCGACTGGGATAGGCTCCAGCCCCCCCGCGACCCAGCAAAGGATAAGCGGTATAGCTAATGGATGGATGGATGGATGGATTTTTAGGTACAGATAACTTGAAGCATCTCAATTATAATAATGTCTATAATTTGTGTGTTAGCTGTGAATTTAAATATGTAGCTTTTCTTAATGCACCAATGTTTCTTATTTACTGGACCAGGCTGTATGCTAATCTCTCTTCCACCCTCATCCATGACAGCCTGACATACATCCCTTCCAAACTGACCCCCATTGAACAGTAAAGTCAGATGTTTTGAAACAGTGGGTCAAATGTTGAATTGTATCCTTTATGGTATTATCTGTTTTTTTCCTAATAATGTTCTCGGTTGCCCTTTACAGGTCACATTAATAGTCTATAATTATGAAAATATTATTTCCCAAAACGTTCACGAGCTGAATGCCAAGTATACCACCCCACAGGGCTGTTTTCTGTACTGTACTTTAACAGTGAGACTCCCATATATATTGTCACTAGCTGTCTACATTCTCCTGGATCAGATCTTTACAAAACAACACTTAAGACAGTCTTAAACAATGAATGGTTCATGAATAACATGAACTGTGCCTTATATCAGTCAGTGGATCACTAATTCCAACAACTAAAAAGATTTGTTTTGGGTATCTGTATTGGCATGCTTTGGGTACATTTGGGTTGTTTGGGGTATCTGTACTGTGGTGTTTTGGGTACTTTCGGGTTGTTTGGGGTACTTTTGGGTTGTTTGGGGTATCTGTACTGTGTTGGTTTCGGTAGTTTTGGGTTGTTTGGGGTTGTTTTGGGTACTTTTGGGTTGTTTGGGGTTGTTTTGAGTACATTTGAGTTGTTGGGGGTGATTCGTATGACCCTTACTCCTGATTCCAATAGCTACCAATTAGCACTCAAATGTACACCTCATTAGCATAACTAGCTATTATTCTAATTATCTACACCCTGATCAAGAGGGGTCGGTGTTTCATTGAAACATACTGTATCTCCCCCGCCCCCCGATTTAAACTATAGATAGAAATGTATGAGAAATGTTACATTTAAACTATAGATAGAAATGTATGAGAAATGTTACATTTAAACTATTGATAGATGAGGAATCTTACATTCACTGTCACACACACGCTCTCTTTCTCACTCAAACATTCACTTTGACACTCTCTCCCTCTCTTACATTCACTCTGACACACTCTGTGTCTCTCCCTCTCTTACATTCACTCTGACACACTCCCTTTCTGTCTCCCATTCTTTGAGATGCTCCCCCTCTCACGATTTCTTTCTCTGTATGTTCAGGATTGCCTAACTAATTTCACCGAGGGCCTGACACTGCTGTTCTGAACCACTCCGTGATGATCTATCTGGACAACCTCAGGGAAAACACACATACACCTCAAAGAAAGAAAGGAAGAAACTGTTGTGTGTGTGTGAGTGTATGTATGTATGTATGTATGTATGTATGTATGTATGTATGTATGAAAGTGTGTGTGTGTGTATGTATGTATGTATGTATGTATGTATGTATGAAAGTGTGTGTGTGTGTGTGTGTGTGTATGTATGTATGTATGTATGTATGAAAGTGTGTGTGTGTGTGTGTGTGTGTGTGTGTGTATGTGTGTGTCTACCTTTGAGCAGCAGAGGTGTGAAGGGGATGAGTGGAGGTCGGAGGCTTGCCATCAGGTCTCTGTAGGACTTGTGGTTCCTGGAAGGATCCTAACCACACAAACACACCACAGTAGAAATCAGTAGAACCTCTACAGGAAGGATCAAACACACCATAGTAGAAATCAGTACAGCTCTAGTGTGAGCTACTCTGTAGGTTAGGGTTAAGTGTGTGAGCAACTCTGTAGGTTAGGGTTAAGCGTGTGTTACTCTGTAGGTTAGGGTTAAGTGTGTGTTACTCTGTAGGTTAGGGTTAAGAGTGAGCTACTCTGTAGGTTAGGGTTAAGAGTGTGTTACTCTGTAGGTTAGGGTTAAGTGTGTGTTACTCTGTAGGTTAGGGTTAAGTGTGAGCTACGAAGGTGGTTCTAAGTCAGTTAGTAGAAGGTGTTAGGGGTTGTTAGGAATATGTATGTTTTAGTTTTGTTTGTTTTGCCATGGTGAGGGATTTACGTTTTGGATACCTGGCCAGTAGAGGGCAATAATTTCGGAGAGACGTATAAATTGTGGCATGAAGAGGAAGGAATGGAAGGCAAGAGAAAGGAGAATGGCTAAAGGGCAGGAAGCGCATGACTCAAAGGGTTTCTTTTGATCTAAACGTTTTCTCCCCTTTCCCCTTCTCGACTTTTTTACACCAAGAGGTTTTGATGACGGCATTTGGAATTAACTGTTTTGTTCGTGTTTGGCCAGAATTTTCCCATCCTGTTGGGGATTTGGATGTCGCTTGGCATGTTTGTTTGCGGCTGATCCCGCACCTGTCTTCCTCGTTGAACCTTCATGTGCCTTCTTGTTAAGACCTTTTGACCTCCGGGGATTGACCCCATGAACTAAATTTCATTTTGTGGACGCTGGTTTGTGGATGGCCAGAGCTGCAACCAGTGAGACTGCTTTATTTATTTATGTTCTTCTTAGATTTGTAAACCATGCCATGCATCACGCATATTCCGTTATCCAGAGATTAAATGTCATGTTTCTCGTGTTTACCTGCTTGTTTATCCCAGTATTCTGTCACAGCAGCCTTCCACTCTCCTCATATCACAGAGCATCAGGTGGGAGGAGAGTTGAAGAGACTCAACATCAGAAAAGCAGATGGCCGTGACAAGGTGTGCCCAAGACTGTTAAAAGCTTGTGCAAACGAGCTTGCGGCTCCTCTCCAACATCTTTTTAATCTGAGCCTGGGTATAGTCCCCTCCCTCTGGAAAGCATCAGGCATCATCCCGGTTCCCAAGATTAGGCACCCTAAAAATCCCAATGACTTCTGACCGGTCGCTTTAACCTCACACATAATGAAAACCTTGGAGAGGTTCCTACTGCAACGGCTGAAGACACCAGTACAACATGGATCCTCTTCAGTTTGCCTGTAGGGAGAAGGTGGGGGTGGAGGATGCTGTCCTGTATCTTCTCCATCGGACTCTCTCCTACCTGGACCAAGGAGGCTGTGCGGTGAGGATTCTCTTTTTTGATTTCTCATGCGCATTTAACACTATTCAGCCCCTTCTGTTGCAGGAAAAGCTCACCAACATGGCAGTGGAGCCGTACATTGTGTCC